>JAPMUD010000035.1:0-139359 GCA_033459515.1 Theretra japonica
CACCCCCACCCCCCACCCCACCCACCCCACCCCACCCCCCACCCCACCCCTACCCCACCCACCCCACCCCACCCCAACCCACCACTCACCACACCCTACCCTCACCACCCCTAACCCCTCCCCACACCTACCCTACCCCTCACCTCTCCACCTCCACACCTAACCACCCCGTAACACCAACCTACCTCCGACCCTCACCCCTATCCAACCTCTACCACCCCTCACCTAACCAGACCAAACGCTCCCTACCCTCACCTACCTAACCTCCCAACCCTACCCTCACCTACCCTACCGAAACCTACCCTACCTCACCCTACCCTCAACCCTAACCTAACCAACCTAACCAAACCTACCCCAACCTCCACACCTAACCTCAACCTAACCTAACCTAACCTAACCTAACCTAACCTAACCTAACCTAACCTAACCTAACCTAACCTAACCTAACCTAACCTAACCTAACCTAACCTAACCTAACCTAACCTAACCTAACCTAACCTAACCTAACCTAACCTAACCTAACCTAACCTAACCTAACCTAACCTAACCTAACCTAACCTAACCTAACCTAACCTAACCTAACCTAACCTAACCTAACCTAACCTAACCTAACCTAACCTAACCTAACCTAACCTAACCTAACCTAACCTAACCTAACCTAACCTAACCTAACCTAACCTAACCTAACCTAACCTAACCTAACCTAACCTAACCTAACCTAACCTAACCTAACCTAACCTAACCTAACCTAACCTAACCTAACCTAACCTAACCTAACCTAACCTAACCTAACCTAACCTAACCTAACCTAACCTAACCTAACCTAACCTAACCTAACCTAACCTAACCTAACCTAACCTAACCTAACCTAACCTAACCTAACCTAACCTAACCTAACCTAACCTAACCTAACCTAACCTAACCTAACCTAACCTAACCTAACCTAACCTAACCTAACCTAACCTAACCTAACCTAACCTAACCTAACCTAACCTAACCTAACCTAACCTAACCTAACCTAACCTAACCTAACCTAACCTAACCTAACCTAACCTAACCTAACCTAACCTAACCTAACCTAACCTAACCTAACCTAACCTAACCTAACCTAACCTAACCTAACCTAACCTAACCTAACCTAACCTAACCTAACCTAACCTAACCTAACCTAACCTAACCTAACCTAACCTAACCTAACCTAACCTAACCTAACCTAACCTAACCTAACCTAACCTAACCTAACCTAACCTAACCTAACCTAACCTAACCTAACCTAACCTAACCTAACCTAACCTAACCTAACCTAACCTAACCTAACCTAACCTAACCTAACCTAACCTAACCTAACCTAACCTAACCTAACCTAACCTAACCTAACCTAACCTAACCTAACCTAACCTAACCTAACCTAACCTAACCTAACCTAACCTAACCTAACCTAACCTAACCTAACCTAACCTAACCTAACCTAACCTAACCTAACCTAACCTAACCTAACCTAACCTAACCTAACCTAACCTAACCTAACCTAACCTAACCTAACCTAACCTAACCTAACCTAACCTAACCTAACCTAACCTAACCTAACCTAACCTAACCTAACCTAACCTAACCTAACCTAACCTAACCTAACCTAACCTAACCTAACCTAACCTAACCTAACCTAACCTAACCTAACCTAACCTAACCTAACCTAACCTAACCTAACCTAACCTAACCTAACCTAACCTAACCTAACCTAACCTAACCTAACCTAACCTAACCTAACCTAACCTAACCTAACCTAACCTAACCTAACCTAACCTAACCTAACCTAACCTAACCTAACCTAACCTAACCTAACCTAACCTAACCTAACCTAACCTAACCTAACCTAACCTAACCTAACCTAACCTAACCTAACCTAACCTAACCTAACCTAACCTAACCTAACCTAACCTAACCTAACCTAACCTAACCTAACCTAACCTAACCTAACCTAACCTAACCTAACCTAACCTAACCTAACCTAACCTAACCTAACCTAACCTAACCTAACCTAACCTAACCTAACCTAACCTAACCTAACCTAACCTAACCTAACCTAACCTAACCTAACCTAACCTAACCTAACCTAACCTAACCTAACCTAACCTAACCTAACCTAACCTAACCTAACCTAACCTAACCTAACCTAACCTAACCTAACCTAACCTAACCTAACCTAACCTAACCTAACCTAACCTAACCTAACCTAACCTAACCTAACCTAACCTAACCTAACCTAACCTAACCTAACCTAACCTAACCTAACCTAACCTAACCTAACCTAACCTAACCTAACCTAACCTAACCTAACCTAACCTAACCTAACCTAACCTAACCTAACCTAACCTAACCTAACCTAACCTAACCTAACCTAACCTAACCTAACCTAACCTAACCTAACCTAACCTAACCTAACCTAACCTAACCTAACCTAACCTAACCTAACCTAACCTAACCTAACCTAACCTAACCTAACCTAACCTAACCTAACCTAACCTAACCTAACCTAACCTAACCTAACCTAACCTAACCTAACCTAACCTAACCTAACCTAACCTAACCTAACCTAACCTAACCTAACCTAACCTAACCTAACCTAACCTAACCTAACCTAACCTAACCTAACCTAACCTAACCTAACCTAACCTAACCTAACCTAACCTAACCTAACCTAACCTAACCTAACCTAACCTAACCTAACCTAACCTAACCTAACCTAACCTAACCTAACCTAACCTAACCTAACCTAACCTAACCTAACCTAACCTAACCTAACCTAACCTAACCTAACCTAACCTAACCTAACCTAACCTAACCTAACCTAACCTAACCTAACCTAACCTAACCTAACCTAACCTAACCTAACCTAACCTAACCTAACCTAACCTAACCTAACCTAACCTAACCTAACCTAACCTAACCTAACCTAACCTAACCTAACCTAACCTAACCTAACCTAACCTAACCTAACCTAACCTAACCTAACCTAACCTAACCTAACCTAACCTAACCTAACCTAACCTAACCTAACCTAACCTAACCTAACCTAACCTAACCTAACCTAACCTAACCTAACCTAACCTAACCTAACCTAACCTAACCTAACCTAACCTAACCTAACCTAACCTAACCTAACCTAACCTAACCTAACCTAACCTAACCTAACCTAACCTAACCTAACCTAACCTAACCTAACCTAACCTAACCTAACCTAACCTAACCTAACCTAACCTAACCTAACCTAACCTAACCTAACCTAACCTAACCTAACCTAACCTAACCTAACCTAACCTAACCTAACCTAACCTAACCTAACCTAACCTAACCTAACCTAACCTAACCTAACCTAACCTAACCTAACCTAACCTAACCTAACCTAACCTAACCTAACCTAACCTAACCTAACCTAACCTAACCTAACCTAACCTAACCTAACCTAACCTAACCTAACCTAACCTAACCTAACCTAACCTAACCTAACCTAACCTAACCTAACCTAACCTAACCTAACCTAACCTAACCTAACCTAACCTAACCTAACCTAACCTAACCTAACCTAACCTAACCTAACCTAACCTAACCTAACCTAACCTAACCTAACCTAACCTAACCTAACCTAACCTAACCTAACCTAACCTAACCTAACCTAACCTAACCTAACCTAACCTAACCTAACCTAACCTAACCTAACCTAACCTAACCTAACCTAACCTAACCTAACCTAACCTAACCTAACCTAACCTAACCTAACCTAACCTAACCTAACCTAACCTAACCTAACCTAACCTAACCTAACCTAACCTAACCTAACCTAACCTAACCTAACCTAACCTAACCTAACCTAACCTAACCTAACCTAACCTAACCTAACCTAACCTAACCTAACCTAACCTAACCTAACCTAACCTAACCTAACCTAACCTAACCTAACCTAACCTAACCTAACCTAACCTAACCTAACCTAACCTAACCTAACCTAACCTAACCTAACCTAACCTAACCTAACCTAACCTAACCTAACCTAACCTAACCTAACCTAACCTAACCTAACCTAACCTAACCTAACCTAACCTAACCTAACCTAACCTAACCTAACCTAACCTAACCTAACCTAACCTAACCTAACCTAACCTAACCTAACCTAACCTAACCTAACCTAACCTAACCTAACCTAACCTAACCTAACCTAACCTAACCTAACCTAACCTAACCTAACCTAACCTAACCTAACCTAACCTAACCTAACCTAACCTAACCTAACCTAACCTAACCTAACCTAACCTAACCTAACCTAACCTAACCTAACCTAACCTAACCTAACCTAACCTAACCTAACCTAACCTAACCTAACCTAACCTAACCTAACCTAACCTAACCTAACCTAACCTAACCTAACCTAACCTAACCTAACCTAACCTAACCTAACCTAACCTAACCTAACCTAACCTAACCTAACCTAACCTAACCTAACCTAACCTAACCTAACCTAACCTAACCTAACCTAACCTAACCTAACCTAACCTAACCTAACCTAACCTAACCTAACCTAACCTAACCTAACCTAACCTAACCTAACCTAACCTAACCTAACCTAACCTAACCTAACCTAACCTAACCTAACCTAACCTAACCTAACCTAACCTAACCTAACCTAACCTAACCTAACCTAACCTAACCTAACCTAACCTAACCTAACCTAACCTAACCTAACCTAACCTAACCTAACCTAACCTAACCTAACCTAACCTAACCTAACCTAACCTAACCTAACCTAACCTAACCTAACCTAACCTAACCTAACCTAACCTAACCTAACCTAACCTAACCTAACCTAACCTAACCTAACCTAACCTAACCTAACCTAACCTAACCTAACCTAACCTAACCTAACCTAACCTAACCTAACCTAACCTAACCTAACCTAACCTAACCTAACCTAACCTAACCTAACCTAACCTAACCTAACCTAACCTAACCTAACCTAACCTAACCTAACCTAACCTAACCTAACCTAACCTAACCTAACCTAACCTAACCTAACCTAACCTAACCTAACCTAACCTAACCTAACCTAACCTAACCTAACCTAACCTAACCTAACCTAACCTAACCTAACCTAACCTAACCTAACCTAACCTAACCTAACCTAACCTAACCTAACCTAACCTAACCTAACCTAACCTAACCTAACCTAACCTAACCTAACCTAACCTAACCTAACCTAACCTAACCTAACCTAACCTAACCTAACCTAACCTAACCTAACCTAACCTAACCTAACCTAACCTAACCTAACCTAACCTAACCTAACCTAACCTAACCTAACCTAACCTAACCTAACCTAACCTAACCTAACCTAACCTAACCTAACCTAACCTAACCTAACCTAACCTAACCTAACCTAACCTAACCTAACCTAACCTAACCTAACCTAACCTAACCTAACCTAACCTAACCTAACCTAACCTAACCTAACCTAACCTAACCTAACCTAACCTAACCTAACCTAACCTAACCTAACCTAACCTAACCTAACCTAACCTAACCTAACCTAACCTAACCTAACCTAACCTAACCTAACCTAACCTAACCTAACCTAACCTAACCTAACCTAACCTAACCTAACCTAACCTAACCTAACCTAACCTAACCTAACCTAACCTAACCTAACCTAACCTAACCTAACCTAACCTAACCTAACCTAACCTAACCTAACCTAACCTAACCTAACCTAACCTAACCTAACCTAACCTAACCTAACCTAACCTAACCTAACCTAACCTAACCTAACCTAACCTAACCTAACCTAACCTAACCTAACCTAACCTAACCTAACCTAACCTAACCTAACCTAACCTAACCTAACCTAACCTAACCTAACCTAACCTAACCTAACCTAACCTAACCTAACCTAACCTAACCTAACCTAACCTAACCTAACCTAACCTAACCTAACCTAACCTAACCTAACCTAACCTAACCTAACCTAACCTAACCTAACCTAACCTAACCTAACCTAACCTAACCTAACCTAACCTAACCTAACCTAACCTAACCTAACCTAACCTAACCTAACCTAACCTAACCTAACCTAACCTAACCTAACCTAACCTAACCTAACCTAACCTAACCTAACCTAACCTAACCTAACCTAACCTAACCTAACCTAACCTAACCTAACCTAACCTAACCTAACCTAACCTAACCTAACCTAACCTAACCTAACCTAACCTAACCTAACCTAACCTAACCTAACCTAACCTAACCTAACCTAACCTAACCTAACCTAACCTAACCTAACCTAACCTAACCTAACCTAACCTAACCTAACCTAACCTAACCTAACCTAACCTAACCTAACCTAACCTAACCTAACCTAACCTAACCTAACCTAACCTAACCTAACCTAACCTAACCTAACCTAACCTAACCTAACCTAACCTAACCTAACCTAACCTAACCTAACCTAACCTAACCTAACCTAACCTAACCTAACCTAACCTAACCTAACCTAACCTAACCTAACCTAACCTAACCTAACCTAACCTAACCTAACCTAACCTAACCTAACCTAACCTAACCTAACCTAACCTAACCTAACCTAACCTAACCTAACCTAACCTAACCTAACCTAACCTAACCTAACCTAACCTAACCTAACCTAACCTAACCTAACCTAACCTAACCTAACCTAACCTAACCTAACCTAACCTAACCTAACCTAACCTAACCTAACCTAACCTAACCTAACCTAACCTAACCTAACCTAACCTAACCTAACCTAACCTAACCTAACCTAACCTAACCTAACCTAACCTAACCTAACCTAACCTAACCTAACCTAACCTAACCTAACCTAACCTAACCTAACCTAACCTAACCTAACCTAACCTAACCTAACCTAACCTAACCTAACCTAACCTAACCTAACCTAACCTAACCTAACCTAACCTAACCTAACCTAACCTAACCTAACCTAACCTAACCTAACCTAACCTAACCTAACCTAACCTAACCTAACCTAACCTAACCTAACCTAACCTAACCTAACCTAACCTAACCTAACCTAACCTAACCTAACCTAACCTAACCTAACCTAACCTAACCTAACCTAACCTAACCTAACCTAACCTAACCTAACCTAACCTAACCTAACCTAACCTAACCTAACCTAACCTAACCTAACCTAACCTAACCTAACCTAACCTAACCTAACCTAACCTAACCTAACCTAACCTAACCTAACCTAACCTAACCTAACCTAACCTAACCTAACCTAACCTAACCTAACCTAACCTAACCTAACCTAACCTAACCTAACCTAACCTAACCTAACCTAACCTAACCTAACCTAACCTAACCTAACCTAACCTAACCTAACCTAACCTAACCTAACCTAACCTAACCTAACCTAACCTAACCTAACCTAACCTAACCTAACCTAACCTAACCTAACCTAACCTAACCTAACCTAACCTAACCTAACCTAACCTAACCTAACCTAACCTAACCTAACCTAACCTAACCTAACCTAACCTAACCTAACCTAACCTAACCTAACCTAACCTAACCTAACCTAACCTAACCTAACCTAACCTAACCTAACCTAACCTAACCTAACCTAACCTAACCTAACCTAACCTAACCTAACCTAACCTAACCTAACCTAACCTAACCTAACCTAACCTAACCTAACCTAACCTAACCTAACCTAACCTAACCTAACCTAACCTAACCTAACCTAACCTAACCTAACCTAACCTAACCTAACCTAACCTAACCTAACCTAACCTAACCTAACCTAACCTAACCTAACCTAACCTAACCTAACCTAACCTAACCTAACCTAACCTAACCTAACCTAACCTAACCTAACCTAACCTAACCTAACCTAACCTAACCTAACCTAACCTAACCTAACCTAACCTAACCTAACCTAACCTAACCTAACCTAACCTAACCTAACCTAACCTAACCTAACCTAACCTAACCTAACCTAACCTAACCTAACCTAACCTAACCTAACCTAACCTAACCTAACCTAACCTAACCTAACCTAACCTAACCTAACCTAACCTAACCTAACCTAACCTAACCTAACCTAACCTAACCTAACCTAACCTAACCTAACCTAACCTAACCTAACCTAACCTAACCTAACCTAACCTAACCTAACCTAACCTAACCTAACCTAACCTAACCTAACCTAACCTAACCTAACCTAACCTAACCTAACCTAACCTAACCTAACCTAACCTAACCTAACCTAACCTAACCTAACCTAACCTAACCTAACCTAACCTAACCTAACCTAACCTAACCTAACCTAACCTAACCTAACCTAACCTAACCTAACCTAACCTAACCTAACCTAACCTAACCTAACCTAACCTAACCTAACCTAACCTAACCTAACCTAACCTAACCTAACCTAACCTAACCTAACCTAACCTAACCTAACCTAACCTAACCTAACCTAACCTAACCTAACCTAACCTAACCTAACCTAACCTAACCTAACCTAACCTAACCTAACCTAACCTAACCTAACCTAACCTAACCTAACCTAACCTAACCTAACCTAACCTAACCTAACCTAACCTAACCTAACCTAACCTAACCTAACCTAACCTAACCTAACCTAACCTAACCTAACCTAACCTAACCTAACCTAACCTAACCTAACCTAACCTAACCTAACCTAACCTAACCTAACCTAACCTAACCTAACCTAACCTAACCTAACCTAACCTAACCTAACCTAACCTAACCTAACCTAACCTAACCTAACCTAACCTAACCTAACCTAACCTAACCTAACCTAACCTAACCTAACCTAACCTAACCTAACCTAACCTAACCTAACCTAACCTAACCTAACCTAACCTAACCTAACCTAACCTAACCTAACCTAACCTAACCTAACCTAACCTAACCTAACCTAACCTAACCTAACCTAACCTAACCTAACCTAACCTAACCTAACCTAACCTAACCTAACCTAACCTAACCTAACCTAACCTAACCTAACCTAACCTAACCTAACCTAACCTAACCTAACCTAACCTAACCTAACCTAACCTAACCTAACCTAACCTAACCTAACCTAACCTAACCTAACCTAACCTAACCTAACCTAACCTAACCTAACCTAACCTAACCTAACCTAACCTAACCTAACCTAACCTAACCTAACCTAACCTAACCTAACCTAACCTAACCTAACCTAACCTAACCTAACCTAACCTAACCTAACCTAACCTAACCTAACCTAACCTAACCTAACCTAACCTAACCTAACCTAACCTAACCTAACCTAACCTAACCTAACCTAACCTAACCTAACCTAACCTAACCTAACCTAACCTAACCTAACCTAACCTAACCTAACCTAACCTAACCTAACCTAACCTAACCTAACCTAACCTAACCTAACCTAACCTAACCTAACCTAACCTAACCTAACCTAACCTAACCTAACCTAACCTAACCTAACCTAACCTAACCTAACCTAACCTAACCTAACCTAACCTAACCTAACCTAACCTAACCTAACCTAACCTAACCTAACCTAACCTAACCTAACCTAACCTAACCTAACCTAACCTAACCTAACCTAACCTAACCTAACCTAACCTAACCTAACCTAACCTAACCTAACCTAACCTAACCTACTAACCTAACCTAACCTAACCTAACCTAACCTAACCTAACCTAACCTAACCTAACCTAACCTAACCTAACCTAACCTAACCTAACCTAACCTAACCTAACCTAACCTAACCTAACCTAACCTAACCTAACCTAACCTAACCTAACCTAACCTAACCTAACCTAACCTAACCTAACCTAACCTAACCTAACCTAACCTAACCTAACTAACCTAACCTAACCTAACCTAACCTAACCTAACCTAACCTAACCTAACCTAACCTAACCTAACCTAACCTAACCTAACCTAACCTAACCTAACCTAACCTAACCTAACCTAACCTAACCTAACCTAACCTAACCTAACCTAACCTAACCTAACCTAACCTAACCTAACCTAACCTAACCTAACCTAACCTAACCTAACCTAACCTAACCTAACCTAACCTAACCTAACCTAACCTAACCTAACCTAACCTAACCTAACCTAACCTAACCTAACCTAACCTAACCTAACCTAACCTAACCTAACCTAACCTAACCTAACCTAACCTAACCTAACCTAACCTAACCTAACCTAACCTAACCTAACCTAACCTAACCTAACCTAACCTAACCTAACCTAACCTAACCTAACCTAACCTAACCTAACCTAACCTAACCTAACCTAACCTAACCTAACCTAACCTAACCTAACCTAACCTAACCTAACCTAACCTAACCTAACCTAACCTAACCTAACCTAACCTAACCTAACCTAACCTAACCTAACCTAACCTAACCTAACCTAACCTAACCTAACCTAACCTAACCTAACCTAACCTAACCTAACCTAACCTAACCTAACCTAACCTAACCTAACCTAACCTAACCTAACCTAACCTAACCTAACCTAACCTAACCTAACCTAACCTAACCTAACCTAACCTAACCTAACCTAACCTAACCTAACCTAACCTAACCTAACCTAACCTAACCTAACCTAACCTAACCTAACCTAACCTAACCTAACCTAACCTAACCTAACCTAACCTAACCTAACCTAACCTAACCTAACCTAACCTAACCTAACCTAACCTAACCTAACCTAACCTAACCTAACCTAACCTAACCTAACCTAACCTAACCTAACCTAACCTAACCTAACCTAACCTAACCTAACCTAACCTAACCTAACCTAACCTAACCTAACCTAACCTAACCTAACCTAACCTAACCTAACCTAACCTAACCTAACCTAACCTAACCTAACCTAACCTAACCTAACCTAACCTAACCTAACCTAACCTAACCTAACCTAACCTAACCTAACCTAACCTAACCTAACCTAACCTAACCTAACCTAACCTAACCTAACCTAACCTAACCTAACCTAACCTAACCTAACCTAACCTAACCTAACCTAACCTAACCTAACCTAACCTAACCTAACCTAACCTAACCTAACCTAACCTAACCTAACCTAACCTAACCTAACCTAACCTAACCTAACCTAACCTAACCTAACCTAACCTAACCTAACCTAACCTAACCTAACCTAACCTAACCTAACCTAACCTAACCTAACCTAACCTAACCTAACCTAACCTAACCTAACCTAACCTAACCTAACCTAACCTAACCTAACCTAACCTAACCTAACCTAACCTAACCTAACCTAACCTAACCTAACCTAACCTAACCTAACCTAACCTAACCTAACCTAACCTAACCTAACCTAACCTAACCTAACCTAACCTAACCTAACCTAACCTAACCTAACCTAACCTAACCTAACCTAACCTAACCTAACCTAACCTAACCTAACCTAACCTAACCTAACCTAACCTAACCTAACCTAACCTAACCTAACCTAACCTAACCTAACCTAACCTAACCTAACCTAACCTAACCTAACCTAACCTAACCTAACCTAACCTAACCTAACCTAACCTAACCTAACCTAACCTAACCTAACCTAACCTAACCTAACCTAACCTAACCTAACCTAACCTAACCTAACCTAACCTAACCTAACCTAACCTAACCTAACCTAACCTAACCTAACCTAACCTAACCTAACCTAACCTAACCTAACCTAACCTAACCTAACCTAACCTAACCTAACCTAACCTAACCTAACCTAACCTAACCTAACCTAACCTAACCTAACCTAACCTAACCTAACCTAACCTAACCTAACCTAACCTAACCTAACCTAACCTAACCTAACCTAACCTAACCTAACCTAACCTAACCTAACCTAACCTAACCTAACCTAACCTAACCTAACCTAACCTAACCTAACCTAACCTAACCTAACCTAACCTAACCTAACCTAACCTAACCTAACCTAACCTAACCTAACCTAACCTAACCTAACCTAACCTAACCTAACCTAACCTAACCTAACCTAACCTAACCTAACCTAACCTAACCTAACCTAACCTAACCTAACCTAACCTAACCTAACCTAACCTAACCTAACCTAACCTAACCTAACCTAACCTAACCTAACCTAACCTAACCTAACCTAACCTAACCTAACCTAACCTAACCTAACCTAACCTAACCTAACCTAACCTAACCTAACCTAACCTAACCTAACCTAACCTAACCTAACCTAACCTAACCTAACCTAACCTAACCTAACCTAACCTAACCTAACCTAACCTAACCTAACCTAACCTAACCTAACCTAACCTAACCTAACCTAACCTAACCTAACCTAACCTAACCTAACCTAACCTAACCTAACCTAACCTAACCTAACCTAACCTAACCTAACCTAACCTAACCTAACCTAACCTAACCTAACCTAACCTAACCTAACCTAACCTAACCTAACCTAACCTAACCTAACCTAACCTAACCTAACCTAACCTAACCTAACCTAACCTAACCTAACCTAACCTAACCTAACCTAACCTAACCTAACCTAACCTAACCTAACCTAACCTAACCTAACCTAACCTAACCTAACCTAACCTAACCTAACCTAACCTAACCTAACCTAACCTAACCTAACCTAACCTAACCTAACCTAACCTAACCTAACCTAACCTAACCTAACCTAACCTAACCTAACCTAACCTAACCTAACCTAACCTAACCTAACCTAACCTAACCTAACCTAACCTAACCTAACCTAACCTAACCTAACCTAACCTAACCTAACCTAACCTAACCTAACCTAACCTAACCTAACCTAACCTAACCTAACCTAACCTAACCTAACCTAACCTAACCTAACCTAACCTAACCTAACCTAACCTAACCTAACCTAACCTAACCTAACCTAACCTAACCTAACCTAACCTAACCTAACCTAACCTAACCTAACCTAACCTAACCTAACCTAACCTAACCTAACCTAACCTAACCTAACCTAACCTAACCTAACCTAACCTAACCTAACCTAACCTAACCTAACCTAACCTAACCTAACCTAACCTAACCTAACCTAACCTAACCTAACCTAACCTAACCTAACCTAACCTAACCTAACCTAACCTAACCTAACCTAACCTAACCTAACCTAACCTAACCTAACCTAACCTAACCTAACCTAACCTAACCTAACCTAACCTAACCTAACCTAACCTAACCTAACCTAACCTAACCTAACCTAACCTAACCTAACCTAACCTAACCTAACCTAACCTAACCTAACCTAACCTAACCTAACCTAACCTAACCTAACCTAACCTAACCTAACCTAACCTAACCTAACCTAACCTAACCTAACCTAACCTAACCTAACCTAACCTAACCTAACCTAACCTAACCTAACCTAACCTAACCTAACCTAACCTAACCTAACCTAACCTAACCTAACCTAACCTAACCTAACCTAACCTAACCTAACCTAACCTAACCTAACCTAACCTAACCTAACCTAACCTAACCTAACCTAACCTAACCTAACCTAACCTAACCTAACCTAACCTAACCTAACCTAACCTAACCTAACCTAACCTAACCTAACCTAACCTAACCTAACCTAACCTAACCTAACCTAACCTAACCTAACCTAACCTAACCTAACCTAACCTAACCTAACCTAACCTAACCTAACCTAACCTAACCTAACCTAACCTAACCTAACCTAACCTAACCTAACCTAACCTAACCTAACCTAACCTAACCTAACCTAACCTAACCTAACCTAACCTAACCTAACCTAACCTAACCTAACCTAACCTAACCTAACCTAACCTAACCTAACCTAACCTAACCTAACCTAACCTAACCTAACCTAACCTAACCTAACCTAACCTAACCTAACCTAACCTAACCTAACCTAACCTAACCTAACCTAACCTAACCTAACCTAACCTAACCTAACCTAACCTAACCTAACCTAACCTAACCTAACCTAACCTAACCTAACCTAACCTAACCTAACCTAACCTAACCTAACCTAACCTAACCTAACCTAACCTAACCTAACCTAACCTAACCTAACCTAACCTAACCTAACCTAACCTAACCTAACCTAACCTAACCTAACCTAACCTAACCTAACCTAACCTAACCTAACCTAACCTAACCTAACCTAACCTAACCTAACCTAACCTAACCTAACCTAACCTAACCTAACCTAACCTAACCTAACCTAACCTAACCTAACCTAACCTAACCTAACCTAACCTAACCTAACCTAACCTAACCTAACCTAACCTAACCTAACCTAACCTAACCTAACCTAACCTAACCTAACCTAACCTAACCTAACCTAACCTAACCTAACCTAACCTAACCTAACCTAACCTAACCTAACCTAACCTAACCTAACCTAACCTAACCTAACCTAACCTAACCTAACCTAACCTAACCTAACCTAACCTAACCTAACCTAACCTAACCTAACCTAACCTAACCTAACCTAACCTAACCTAACCTAACCTAACCTAACCTAACCTAACCTAACCTAACCTAACCTAACCTAACCTAACCTAACCTAACCTAACCTAACCTAACCTAACCTAACCTAACCTAACCTAACCTAACCTAACCTAACCTAACCTAACCTAACCTAACCTAACCTAACCTAACCTAACCTAACCTAACCTAACCTAACCTAACCTAACCTAACCTAACCTAACCTAACCTAACCTAACCTAACCTAACCTAACCTAACCTAACCTAACCTAACCTAACCTAACCTAACCTAACCTAACCTAACCTAACCTAACCTAACCTAACCTAACCTAACCTAACCTAACCTAACCTAACCTAACCTAACCTAACCTAACCTAACCTAACCTAACCTAACCTAACCTAACCTAACCTAACCTAACCTAACCTAACCTAACCTAACCTAACCTAACCTAACCTAACCTAACCTAACCTAACCTAACCTAACCTAACCTAACCTAACCTAACCTAACCTAACCTAACCTAACCTAACCTAACCTAACCTAACCTAACCTAACCTAACCTAACCTAACCTAACCTAACCTAACCTAACCTAACCTAACCTAACCTAACCTAACCTAACCTAACCTAACCTAACCTAACCTAACCTAACCTAACCTAACCTAACCTAACCTAACCTAACCTAACCTAACCTAACCTAACCTAACCTAACCTAACCTAACCTAACCTAACCTAACCTAACCTAACCTAACCTAACCTAACCTAACCTAACCTAACCTAACCTAACCTAACCTAACCTAACCTAACCTAACCTAACCTAACCTAACCTAACCTAACCTAACCTAACCTAACCTAACCTAACCTAACCTAACCTAACCTAACCTAACCTAACCTAACCTAACCTAACCTAACCTAACCTAACCTAACCTAACCTAACCTAACCTAACCTAACCTAACCTAACCTAACCTAACCTAACCTAACCTAACCTAACCTAACCTAACCTAACCTAACCTAACCTAACCTAACCTAACCTAACCTAACCTAACCTAACCTAACCTAACCTAACCTAACCTAACCTAACCTAACCTAACCTAACCTAACCTAACCTAACCTAACCTAACCTAACCTAACCTAACCTAACCTAACCTAACCTAACCTAACCTAACCTAACCTAACCTAACCTAACCTAACCTAACCTAACCTAACCTAACCTAACCTAACCTAACCTAACCTAACCTAACCTAACCTAACCTAACCTAACCTAACCTAACCTAACCTAACCTAACCTAACCTAACCTAACCTAACCTAACCTAACCTAACCTAACCTAACCTAACCTAACCTAACCTAACCTAACCTAACCTAACCTAACCTAACCTAACCTAACCTAACCTAACCTAACCTAACCTAACCTAACCTAACCTAACCTAACCTAACCTAACCTAACCTAACCTAACCTAACCTAACCTAACCTAACCTAACCTAACCTAACCTAACCTAACCTAACCTAACCTAACCTAACCTAACCTAACCTAACCTAACCTAACCTAACCTAACCTAACCTAACCTAACCTAACCTAACCTAACCTAACCTAACCTAACCTAACCTAACCTAACCTAACCTAACCTAACCTAACCTAACCTAACCTAACCTAACCTAACCTAACCTAACCTAACCTAACCTAACCTAACCTAACCTAACCTAACCTAACCTAACCTAACCTAACCTAACCTAACCTAACCTAACCTAACCTAACCTAACCTAACCTAACCTAACCTAACCTAACCTAACCTAACCTAACCTAACCTAACCTAACCTAACCTAACCTAACCTAACCTAACCTAACCTAACCTAACCTAACCTAACCTAACCTAACCTAACCTAACCTAACCTAACCTAACCTAACCTAACCTAACCTAACCTAACCTAACCTAACCTAACCTAACCTAACCTAACCTAACCTAACCTAACCTAACCTAACCTAACCTAACCTAACCTAACCTAACCTAACCTAACCTAACCTAACCTAACCTAACCTAACCTAACCTAACCTAACCTAACCTAACCTAACCTAACCTAACCTAACCTAACCTAACCTAACCTAACCTAACCTAACCTAACCTAACCTAACCTAACCTAACCTAACCTAACCTAACCTAACCTAACCTAACCTAACCTAACCTAACCTAACCTAACCTAACCTAACCTAACCTAACCTAACCTAACCTAACCTAACCTAACCTAACCTAACCTAACCTAACCTAACCTAACCTAACCTAACCTAACCTAACCTAACCTAACCTAACCTAACCTAACCTAACCTAACCTAACCTAACCTAACCTAACCTAACCTAACCTAACCTAACCTAACCTAACCTAACCTAACCTAACCTAACCTAACCTAACCTAACCTAACCTAACCTAACCTAACCTAACCTAACCTAACCTAACCTAACCTAACCTAACCTAACCTAACCTAACCTAACCTAACCTAACCTAACCTAACCTAACCTAACCTAACCTAACCTAACCTAACCTAACCTAACCTAACCTAACCTAACCTAACCTAACCTAACCTAACCTAACCTAACCTAACCTAACCTAACCTAACCTAACCTAACCTAACCTAACCTAACCTAACCTAACCTAACCTAACCTAACCTAACCTAACCTAACCTAACCTAACCTAACCTAACCTAACCTAACCTAACCTAACCTAACCTAACCTAACCTAACCTAACCTAACCTAACCTAACCTAACCTAACCTAACCTAACCTAACCTAACCTAACCTAACCTAACCTAACCTAACCTAACCTAACCTAACCTAACCTAACCTAACCTAACCTAACCTAACCTAACCTAACCTAACCTAACCTAACCTAACCTAACCTAACCTAACCTAACCTAACCTAACCTAACCTAACCTAACCTAACCTAACCTAACCTAACCTAACCTAACCTAACCTAACCTAACCTAACCTAACCTAACCTAACCTAACCTAACCTAACCTAACCTAACCTAACCTAACCTAACCTAACCTAACCTAACCTAACCTAACCTAACCTAACCTAACCTAACCTAACCTAACCTAACCTAACCTAACCTAACCTAACCTAACCTAACCTAACCTAACCTAACCTAACCTAACCTAACCTAACCTAACCTAACCTAACCTAACCTAACCTAACCTAACCTAACCTAACCTAACCTAACCTAACCTAACCTAACCTAACCTAACCTAACCTAACCTAACCTAACCTAACCTAACCTAACCTAACCTAACCTAACCTAACCTAACCTAACCTAACCTAACCTAACCTAACCTAACCTAACCTAACCTAACCTAACCTAACCTAACCTAACCTAACCTAACCTAACCTAACCTAACCTAACCTAACCTAACCTAACCTAACCTAACCTAACCTAACCTAACCTAACCTAACCTAACCTAACCTAACCTAACCTAACCTAACCTAACCTAACCTAACCTAACCTAACCTAACCTAACCTAACCTAACCTAACCTAACCTAACCTAACCTAACCTAACCTAACCTAACCTAACCTAACCTAACCTAACCTAACCTAACCTAACCTAACCTAACCTAACCTAACCTAACCTAACCTAACCTAACCTAACCTAACCTAACCTAACCTAACCTAACCTAACCTAACCTAACCTAACCTAACCTAACCTAACCTAACCTAACCTAACCTAACCTAACCTAACCTAACCTAACCTAACCTAACCTAACCTAACCTAACCTAACCTAACCTAACCTAACCTAACCTAACCTAACCTAACCTAACCTAACCTAACCTAACCTAACCTAACCTAACCTAACCTAACCTAACCTAACCTAACCTAACCTAACCTAACCTAACCTAACCTAACCTAACCTAACCTAACCTAACCTAACCTAACCTAACCTAACCTAACCTAACCTAACCTAACCTAACCTAACCTAACCTAACCTAACCTAACCTAACCTAACCTAACCTAACCTAACCTAACCTAACCTAACCTAACCTAACCTAACCTAACCTAACCTAACCTAACCTAACCTAACCTAACCTAACCTAACCTAACCTAACCTAACCTAACCTAACCTAACCTAACCTAACCTAACCTAACCTAACCTAACCTAACCTAACCTAACCTAACCTAACCTAACCTAACCTAACCTAACCTAACCTAACCTAACCTAACCTAACCTAACCTAACCTAACCTAACCTAACCTAACCTAACCTAACCTAACCTAACCTAACCTAACCTAACCTAACCTAACCTAACCTAACCTAACCTAACCTAACCTAACCTAACCTAACCTAACCTAACCTAACCTAACCTAACCTAACCTAACCTAACCTAACCTAACCTAACCTAACCTAACCTAACCTAACCTAACCTAACCTAACCTAACCTAACCTAACCTAACCTAACCTAACCTAACCTAACCTAACCTAACCTAACCTAACCTAACCTAACCTAACCTAACCTAACCTAACCTAACCTAACCTAACCTAACCTAACCTAACCTAACCTAACCTAACCTAACCTAACCTAACCTAACCTAACCTAACCTAACCTAACCTAACCTAACCTAACCTAACCTAACCTAACCTAACCTAACCTAACCTAACCTAACCTAACCTAACCTAACCTAACCTAACCTAACCTAACCTAACCTAACCTAACCTAACCTAACCTAACCTAACCTAACCTAACCTAACCTAACCTAACCTAACCTAACCTAACCTAACCTAACCTAACCTAACCTAACCTAACCTAACCTAACCTAACCTAACCTAACCTAACCTAACCTAACCTAACCTAACCTAACCTAACCTAACCTAACCTAACCTAACCTAACCTAACCTAACCTAACCTAACCTAACCTAACCTAACCTAACCTAACCTAACCTAACCTAACCTAACCTAACCTAACCTAACCTAACCTAACCTAACCTAACCTAACCTAACCTAACCTAACCTAACCTAACCTAACCTAACCTAACCTAACCTAACCTAACCTAACCTAACCTAACCTAACCTAACCTAACCTAACCTAACCTAACCTAACCTAACCTAACCTAACCTAACCTAACCTAACCTAACCTAACCTAACCTAACCTAACCTAACCTAACCTAACCTAACCTAACCTAACCTAACCTAACCTAACCTAACCTAACCTAACCTAACCTAACCTAACCTAACCTAACCTAACCTAACCTAACCTAACCTAACCTAACCTAACCTAACCTAACCTAACCTAACCTAACCTAACCTAACCTAACCTAACCTAACCTAACCTAACCTAACCTAACCTAACCTAACCTAACCTAACCTAACCTAACCTAACCTAACCTAACCTAACCTAACCTAACCTAACCTAACCTAACCTAACCTAACCTAACCTAACCTAACCTAACCTAACCTAACCTAACCTAACCTAACCTAACCTAACCTAACCTAACCTAACCTAACCTAACCTAACCTAACCTAACCTAACCTAACCTAACCTAACCTAACCTAACCTAACCTAACCTAACCTAACCTAACCTAACCTAACCTAACCTAACCTAACCTAACCTAACCTAACCTAACCTAACCTAACCTAACCTAACCTAACCTAACCTAACCTAACCTAACCTAACCTAACCTAACCTAACCTAACCTAACCTAACCTAACCTAACCTAACCTAACCTAACCTAACCTAACCTAACCTAACCTAACCTAACCTAACCTAACCTAACCTAACCTAACCTAACCTAACCTAACCTAACCTAACCTAACCTAACCTAACCTAACCTAACCTAACCTAACCTAACCTAACCTAACCTAACCTAACCTAACCTAACCTAACCTAACCTAACCTAACCTAACCTAACCTAACCTAACCTAACCTAACCTAACCTAACCTAACCTAACCTAACCTAACCTAACCTAACCTAACCTAACCTAACCTAACCTAACCTAACCTAACCTAACCTAACCTAACCTAACCTAACCTAACCTAACCTAACCTAACCTAACCTAACCTAACCTAACCTAACCTAACCTAACCTAACCTAACCTAACCTAACCTAACCTAACCTAACCTAACCTAACCTAACCTAACCTAACCTAACCTAACCTAACCTAACCTAACCTAACCTAACCTAACCTAACCTAACCTAACCTAACCTAACCTAACCTAACCTAACCTAACCTAACCTAACCTAACCTAACCTAACCTAACCTAACCTAACCTAACCTAACCTAACCTAACCTAACCTAACCTAACCTAACCTAACCTAACCTAACCTAACCTAACCTAACCTAACCTAACCTAACCTAACCTAACCTAACCTAACCTAACCTAACCTAACCTAACCTAACCTAACCTAACCTAACCTAACCTAACCTAACCTAACCTAACCTAACCTAACCTAACCTAACCTAACCTAACCTAACCTAACCTAACCTAACCTAACCTAACCTAACCTAACCTAACCTAACCTAACCTAACCTAACCTAACCTAACCTAACCTAACCTAACCTAACCTAACCTAACCTAACCTAACCTAACCTAACCTAACCTAACCTAACCTAACCTAACCTAACCTAACCTAACCTAACCTAACCTAACCTAACCTAACCTAACCTAACCTAACCTAACCTAACCTAACCTAACCTAACCTAACCTAACCTAACCTAACCTAACCTAACCTAACCTAACCTAACCTAACCTAACCTAACCTAACCTAACCTAACCTAACCTAACCTAACCTAACCTAACCTAACCTAACCTAACCTAACCTAACCTAACCTAACCTAACCTAACCTAACCTAACCTAACCTAACCTAACCTAACCTAACCTAACCTAACCTAACCTAACCTAACCTAACCTAACCTAACCTAACCTAACCTAACCTAACCTAACCTAACCTAACCTAACCTAACCTAACCTAACCTAACCTAACCTAACCTAACCTAACCTAACCTAACCTAACCTAACCTAACCTAACCTAACCTAACCTAACCTAACCTAACCTAACCTAACCTAACCTAACCTAACCTAACCTAACCTAACCTAACCTAACCTAACCTAACCTAACCTAACCTAACCTAACCTAACCTAACCTAACCTAACCTAACCTAACCTAACCTAACCTAACCTAACCTAACCTAACCTAACCTAACCTAACCTAACCTAACCTAACCTAACCTAACCTAACCTAACCTAACCTAACCTAACCTAACCTAACCTAACCTAACCTAACCTAACCTAACCTAACCTAACCTAACCTAACCTAACCTAACCTAACCTAACCTAACCTAACCTAACCTAACCTAACCTAACCTAACCTAACCTAACCTAACCTAACCTAACCTAACCTAACCTAACCTAACCTAACCTAACCTAACCTAACCTAACCTAACCTAACCTAACCTAACCTAACCTAACCTAACCTAACCTAACCTAACCTAACCTAACCTAACCTAACCTAACCTAACCTAACCTAACCTAACCTAACCTAACCTAACCTAACCTAACCTAACCTAACCTAACCTAACCTAACCTAACCTAACCTAACCTAACCTAACCTAACCTAACCTAACCTAACCTAACCTAACCTAACCTAACCTAACCTAACCTAACCTAACCTAACCTAACCTAACCTAACCTAACCTAACCTAACCTAACCTAACCTAACCTAACCTAACCTAACCTAACCTAACCTAACCTAACCTAACCTAACCTAACCTAACCTAACCTAACCTAACCTAACCTAACCTAACCTAACCTAACCTAACCTAACCTAACCTAACCTAACCTAACCTAACCTAACCTAACCTAACCTAACCTAACCTAACCTAACCTAACCTAACCTAACCTAACCTAACCTAACCTAACCTAACCTAACCTAACCTAACCTAACCTAACCTAACCTAACCTAACCTAACCTAACCTAACCTAACCTAACCTAACCTAACCTAACCTAACCTAACCTAACCTAACCTAACCTAACCTAACCTAACCTAACCTAACCTAACCTAACCTAACCTAACCTAACCTAACCTAACCTAACCTAACCTAACCTAACCTAACCTAACCTAACCTAACCTAACCTAACCTAACCTAACCTAACCTAACCTAACCTAACCTAACCTAACCTAACCTAACCTAACCTAACCTAACCTAACCTAACCTAACCTAACCTAACCTAACCTAACCTAACCTAACCTAACCTAACCTAACCTAACCTAACCTAACCTAACCTAACCTAACCTAACCTAACCTAACCTAACCTAACCTAACCTAACCTAACCTAACCTAACCTAACCTAACCTAACCTAACCTAACCTAACCTAACCTAACCTAACCTAACCTAACCTAACCTAACCTAACCTAACCTAACCTAACCTAACCTAACCTAACCTAACCTAACCTAACCTAACCTAACCTAACCTAACCTAACCTAACCTAACCTAACCTAACCTAACCTAACCTAACCTAACCTAACCTAACCTAACCTAACCTAACCTAACCTAACCTAACCTAACCTAACCTAACCTAACCTAACCTAACCTAACCTAACCTAACCTAACCTAACCTAACCTAACCTAACCTAACCTAACCTAACCTAACCTAACCTAACCTAACCTAACCTAACCTAACCTAACCTAACCTAACCTAACCTAACCTAACCTAACCTAACCTAACCTAACCTAACCTAACCTAACCTAACCTAACCTAACCTAACCTAACCTAACCTAACCTAACCTAACCTAACCTAACCTAACCTAACCTAACCTAACCTAACCTAACCTAACCTAACCTAACCTAACCTAACCTAACCTAACCTAACCTAACCTAACCTAACCTAACCTAACCTAACCTAACCTAACCTAACCTAACCTAACCTAACCTAACCTAACCTAACCTAACCTAACCTAACCTAACCTAACCTAACCTAACCTAACCTAACCTAACCTAACCTAACCTAACCTAACCTAACCTAACCTAACCTAACCTAACCTAACCTAACCTAACCTAACCTAACCTAACCTAACCTAACCTAACCTAACCTAACCTAACCTAACCTAACCTAACCTAACCTAACCTAACCTAACCTAACCTAACCTAACCTAACCTAACCTAACCTAACCTAACCTAACCTAACCTAACCTAACCTAACCTAACCTAACCTAACCTAACCTAACCTAACCTAACCTAACCTAACCTAACCTAACCTAACCTAACCTAACCTAACCTAACCTAACCTAACCTAACCTAACCTAACCTAACCTAACCTAACCTAACCTAACCTAACCTAACCTAACCTAACCTAACCTAACCTAACCTAACCTAACCTAACCTAACCTAACCTAACCTAACCTAACCTAACCTAACCTAACCTAACCTAACCTAACCTAACCTAACCTAACCTAACCTAACCTAACCTAACCTAACCTAACCTAACCTAACCTAACCTAACCTAACCTAACCTAACCTAACCTAACCTAACCTAACCTAACCTAACCTAACCTAACCTAACCTAACCTAACCTAACCTAACCTAACCTAACCTAACCTAACCTAACCTAACCTAACCTAACCTAACCTAACCTAACCTAACCTAACCTAACCTAACCTAACCTAACCTAACCTAACCTAACCTAACCTAACCTAACCTAACCTAACCTAACCTAACCTAACCTAACCTAACCTAACCTAACCTAACCTAACCTAACCTAACCTAACCTAACCTAACCTAACCTAACCTAACCTAACCTAACCTAACCTAACCTAACCTAACCTAACCTAACCTAACCTAACCTAACCTAACCTAACCTAACCTAACCTAACCTAACCTAACCTAACCTAACCTAACCTAACCTAACCTAACCTAACCTAACCTAACCTAACCTAACCTAACCTAACCTAACCTAACCTAACCTAACCTAACCTAACCTAACCTAACCTAACCTAACCTAACCTAACCTAACCTAACCTAACCTAACCTAACCTAACCTAACCTAACCTAACCTAACCTAACCTAACCTAACCTAACCTAACCTAACCTAACCTAACCTAACCTAACCTAACCTAACCTAACCTAACCTAACCTAACCTAACCTAACCTAACCTAACCTAACCTAACCTAACCTAACCTAACCTAACCTAACCTAACCTAACCTAACCTAACCTAACCTAACCTAACCTAACCTAACCTAACCTAACCTAACCTAACCTAACCTAACCTAACCTAACCTAACCTAACCTAACCTAACCTAACCTAACCTAACCTAACCTAACCTAACCTAACCTAACCTAACCTAACCTAACCTAACCTAACCTAACCTAACCTAACCTAACCTAACCTAACCTAACCTAACCTAACCTAACCTAACCTAACCTAACCTAACCTAACCTAACCTAACCTAACCTAACCTAACCTAACCTAACCTAACCTAACCTAACCTAACCTAACCTAACCTAACCTAACCTAACCTAACCTAACCTAACCTAACCTAACCTAACCTAACCTAACCTAACCTAACCTAACCTAACCTAACCTAACCTAACCTAACCTAACCTAACCTAACCTAACCTAACCTAACCTAACCTAACCTAACCTAACCTAACCTAACCTAACCTAACCTAACCTAACCTAACCTAACCTAACCTAACCTAACCTAACCTAACCTAACCTAACCTAACCTAACCTAACCTAACCTAACCTAACCTAACCTAACCTAACCTAACCTAACCTAACCTAACCTAACCTAACCTAACCTAACCTAACCTAACCTAACCTAACCTAACCTAACCTAACCTAACCTAACCTAACCTAACCTAACCTAACCTAACCTAACCTAACCTAACCTAACCTAACCTAACCTAACCTAACCTAACCTAACCTAACCTAACCTAACCTAACCTAACCTAACCTAACCTAACCTAACCTAACCTAACCTAACCTAACCTAACCTAACCTAACCTAACCTAACCTAACCTAACCTAACCTAACCTAACCTAACCTAACCTAACCTAACCTAACCTAACCTAACCTAACCTAACCTAACCTAACCTAACCTAACCTAACCTAACCTAACCTAACCTAACCTAACCTAACCTAACCTAACCTAACCTAACCTAACCTAACCTAACCTAACCTAACCTAACCTAACCTAACCTAACCTAACCTAACCTAACCTAACCTAACCTAACCTAACCTAACCTAACCTAACCTAACCTAACCTAACCTAACCTAACCTAACCTAACCTAACCTAACCTAACCTAACCTAACCTAACCTAACCTAACCTAACCTAACCTAACCTAACCTAACCTAACCTAACCTAACCTAACCTAACCTAACCTAACCTAACCTAACCTAACCTAACCTAACCTAACCTAACCTAACCTAACCTAACCTAACCTAACCTAACCTAACCTAACCTAACCTAACCTAACCTAACCTAACCTAACCTAACCTAACCTAACCTAACCTAACCTAACCTAACCTAACCTAACCTAACCTAACCTAACCTAACCTAACCTAACCTAACCTAACCTAACCTAACCTAACCTAACCTAACCTAACCTAACCTAACCTAACCTAACCTAACCTAACCTAACCTAACCTAACCTAACCTAACCTAACCTAACCTAACCTAACCTAACCTAACCTAACCTAACCTAACCTAACCTAACCTAACCTAACCTAACCTAACCTAACCTAACCTAACCTAACCTAACCTAACCTAACCTAACCTAACCTAACCTAACCTAACCTAACCTAACCTAACCTAACCTAACCTAACCTAACCTAACCTAACCTAACCTAACCTAACCTAACCTAACCTAACCTAACCTAACCTAACCTAACCTAACCTAACCTAACCTAACCTAACCTAACCTAACCTAACCTAACCTAACCTAACCTAACCTAACCTAACCTAACCTAACCTAACCTAACCTAACCTAACCTAACCTAACCTAACCTAACCTAACCTAACCTAACCTAACCTAACCTAACCTAACCTAACCTAACCTAACCTAACCTAACCTAACCTAACCTAACCTAACCTAACCTAACCTAACCTAACCTAACCTAACCTAACCTAACCTAACCTAACCTAACCTAACCTAACCTAACCTAACCTAACCTAACCTAACCTAACCTAACCTAACCTAACCTAACCTAACCTAACCTAACCTAACCTAACCTAACCTAACCTAACCTAACCTAACCTAACCTAACCTAACCTAACCTAACCTAACCTAACCTAACCTAACCTAACCTAACCTAACCTAACCTAACCTAACCTAACCTAACCTAACCTAACCTAACCTAACCTAACCTAACCTAACCTAACCTAACCTAACCTAACCTAACCTAACCTAACCTAACCTAACCTAACCTAACCTAACCTAACCTAACCTAACCTAACCTAACCTAACCTAACCTAACCTAACCTAACCTAACCTAACCTAACCTAACCTAACCTAACCTAACCTAACCTAACCTAACCTAACCTAACCTAACCTAACCTAACCTAACCTAACCTAACCTAACCTAACCTAACCTAACCTAACCTAACCTAACCTAACCTAACCTAACCTAACCTAACCTAACCTAACCTAACCTAACCTAACCTAACCTAACCTAACCTAACCTAACCTAACCTAACCTAACCTAACCTAACCTAACCTAACCTAACCTAACCTAACCTAACCTAACCTAACCTAACCTAACCTAACCTAACCTAACCTAACCTAACCTAACCTAACCTAACCTAACCTAACCTAACCTAACCTAACCTAACCTAACCTAACCTAACCTAACCTAACCTAACCTAACCTAACCTAACCTAACCTAACCTAACCTAACCTAACCTAACCTAACCTAACCTAACCTAACCTAACCTAACCTAACCTAACCTAACCTAACCTAACCTAACCTAACCTAACCTAACCTAACCTAACCTAACCTAACCTAACCTAACCTAACCTAACCTAACCTAACCTAACCTAACCTAACCTAACCTAACCTAACCTAACCTAACCTAACCTAACCTAACCTAACCTAACCTAACCTAACCTAACCTAACCTAACCTAACCTAACCTAACCTAACCTAACCTAACCTAACCTAACCTAACCTAACCTAACCTAACCTAACCTAACCTAACCTAACCTAACCTAACCTAACCTAACCTAACCTAACCTAACCTAACCTAACCTAACCTAACCTAACCTAACCTAACCTAACCTAACCTAACCTAACCTAACCTAACCTAACCTAACCTAACCTAACCTAACCTAACCTAACCTAACCTAACCTAACCTAACCTAACCTAACCTAACCTAACCTAACCTAACCTAACCTAACCTAACCTAACCTAACCTAACCTAACCTAACCTAACCTAACCTAACCTAACCTAACCTAACCTAACCTAACCTAACCTAACCTAACCTAACCTAACCTAACCTAACCTAACCTAACCTAACCTAACCTAACCTAACCTAACCTAACCTAACCTAACCTAACCTAACCTAACCTAACCTAACCTAACCTAACCTAACCTAACCTAACCTAACCTACTCCAGGAGCCATATGTGGGAAATCAAGGTAGAATGAGGGACTATCGAGGAGTAAGAATCTTCCAGGATGAGAGTGGGCAGGGGACCGCTGTCAAGTCAGCAATTGTGGTGTTCAATGATGACTGGACAGTGGTCCAATGCCCATCTCTCACCACAACCAACATCACGGTGGTGAAGATTCGAACTGGAACTCGCCAATTATCGGTTATCTCATTCTACTTTGAGCCAGACAAACCCATAGGGCCATACCTGGAGCAGCTGGGGAACATAGTCGGAAAACTGGGGGCTCACGGAATTCTCGTAGGCGGAGACACCAACGCAAAGAGCGTTTGGTGGGGTAGCGCGGACACTGACTTTAGGGGGGAAGAAACGGGAGGCATGCTAGAAGAGCACGGTCTGCAGGTACTCAACGACGGCCAACTCCCAACATTCGAGACAGTGAGAGGAGGAAGGTTACTCACCAGCCACATCGATATTACAGCGTGCTCGGAGGACCTGATAAACCTGGTGGAGGACTGGAAGATCGACGACACTATGGCTTGTTCTGACCATAACGCGATAGTATTTAAAATAAATAAAACTAAAATAAAATATAAAAATCAAAGTCTAAAATCAACGAGAAAATTTAATGTAAAAAAAGCTGACTGGCATAAATTTAATGAAAAATTAGAAGAAATGATAACAAACAATAAATTAACAGAATCAGAAATAAACAAAATAAACAACAAATTAAACCTAGACAACACAATAGAAAAATACATAAATATAATAAATGAAACATGCAAATATGCAATACCTGAAATAAAAACAAATAATAAAATGAACTTACCGTGGTGGTCCGAGAAACTTGCCAAGTTGAAAAAGGAGGTCACCACCAGGAAGAGGCGAATCCGATGCGCAGCGGTGATCCGAAGGGCTAAAGTCGTCGCGGAGTACCTGCAAACAAAAGAGAATTATGAGAAGGAAGCTAAAATGGCACAAATAGAAAGCTGGAAAGAGTTTTGCAAGAAGCAAGATAAGGAAAACATCTGGGGAGGACTTTACAGAGTAATTGGAAAAGTGTCTAAAAGACACGAAGACTTGCCGCTGGTAAACAGAGGACTCACTCTAAACGCGAAAGAATCCGCTGAGCTACTGGCAGTAACATTTTATCCAGACGACAACGAAAGTGAGGATAATGCAGAACACCAGCGAACGAGAGAAGCTGCCGCTCGAGTAAATGACGAAGTCAATGATGAGAACCATGACCCACCATTTACAATCGATGAACTACATGCGGCAGCAAATAGCTTTAATCCTAAGAAAGCACCAGGAATGGACGGCCTCACGGCCGACATCTGCAGGAAAGCGATAGATAAGCACCCGGAGTTGTACCTGTCACTGGCAAACAGGTGCTTAGGTCTAGGCCACTTTCCGACTGCGTGGAAAGAAGCGGCGGTCATAGTGCTCCGCAAGCCGGGCAAAGAAAATTACACAGCTGCCAAATCCTACAGACCAATAGGCTTGTTGCCAGTGATGGGTAAAATTTTGGAGAAGATGGTGGTGGGTCGAGTGAGGTGGTATCTTCATCCCAGGACAAGCCCCCGACAGTTTGGCTTTGTGCCGCAGAGGAGCACCGAGGACTCCCTCTATGTCCTAATGAAACACATTAGACAGAAATTAAAGGAAAAAAGAATAATAGTTCTCATATCATTGGACATAGAGGGAGCCTTCGATAGCGCCTGGTGGCCGGCGATCAGGGTCAGACTGTCGGAGGAAAAGTGTCCTGCTAACATCAGAAGGATGATAGACAGCTACCTCGAGAGCAGAAAAGTTAAACTCCGGTACGCCGGAGTTGAACACGAAAGGTGGACCGCCAAGGGATGTGTTCAAGGCTCCATTGGGGGTCCAACCTTTTGGAATCTGCTCCTCGACCCACTACTATCGGAGCTAGATCGACGAAACTGTTACTGCCAGGCGTTCGCGGATGACGTGGTGCTTGTGTTCGATGGGACAGTGACGCAAAAAATCCAACAGCAGGCCAATGATACACTGGCCTATGTGAGGGATTGGGGAATCCGAAATAAACTAAAATTTGCACCTCATAAAACGCATGCGATGGTGTTAACAAGAAAGTTAAAGTACGATTCCCCAATCCTTCACATGGGAGGGGTGGACATTGGCCTGAAAAAGCAAATAAAAATACTAGGGGTGACAATAGACAGCGGGTTGACGTTTACAGCTCACGTGTCCGATGTCTGCAAGAAGGCTGTAAACTTCTACAACCAGTTGTCACGGGCAGCCAGGCTACAGTGGGGATTGGGGCCGGAAATTATAAAATTGCTGTACACCGCAGTCGTGGAACCAACAATTTTGTACGCGGCAAGTGTGTGGGCTCCAGCCGCACAAAAATTGGGAGTAAGGAAGCAGCTCGCTGTCGTTCAAAGAGGATTCGCCCAAAAGATTGCGAAGGCCTACAGGACGGTCTCACTCAACTCGGCCTTGCTGCTCGCCGGAATATTGCCCCTTGACATTCGAGTCAGGGAAAATGCTTCCCTGTTCGAGGTCAAGAGGGGATATTCCGTTAGAGTAGTAGGTGATCGGGAGGTAGAGCGTCCTGTGGCCTTCGCAACTTTGGAACATCCAGCAAAACAGTGCACAGTAAAATATAAATGCTTGGTAAACGGTGCAGAAGTGAATAATATCCAAGGCCTAAAGCTTTATACTGACGGAAGCAAAATTAAGGGTAAAGTAGGTGCGGCGATCTCCGTCTGGGAAGGGACCACCGAAATAAAAACAAAAAAATTTAAATTAGAAACCTTCTGCACCGTATACCAAGCAGAATTGTTGGCACTCCGGGAAGCCGTGGAAGAAGTAGTCAAATGTGGGAAAACACCTTGCAGCGTCTTAAGCGACTCAAGGGCGGCGTTAGAAACCGTTGCAAACGGAGTTTCCCTCCATCCTCTCGCGTTCCAGGCCCAACAAAACATAAGTAAGCTAAAAGAACGCGGCAAAATACTACAGCTATTTTGGTTAAAAGCACATGCAGGATTGGAGGGCAACGAACGAGCGGACCAGCTCGCAAAAGACGCTGCACTCAAATCAAAAACAAAGGCGCACTACGATAGATGTCCCATTTCATTCGTCAAAAGACAAATCCGAATGGAGTCTATTGACGAATGGAATGGGCGCTACACAAACGGCGAGACAGCCTCAACCACAAGACTCTTCTTCCCGGACGCTGTGATGGCTTACAACCTGATAAAAAAAATAAAAACTGATCACATTACGACACAAGTTTTCACAGGACATGGCGGGTTCTCCGAGTACCTGGAGCGATTCAAGTGCAAGGAGAGCCCGGCATGTATCTGTGACCCCCAAATAAGTGAAAACATAATACACGCACTAACAGACTGTCCAGTATATCTCAAGCAACGCACTTACTTCGAACTAGAAACCGGCGAAGAGATAAATAGATTAAACCTAAGTAGACTAATAGAATGTAAAGATACTAGAGATAAGTTTATATCATATTGTAAAGAAATAGCATTAAGCGTTATCTATAGAAATAAGTAGTAATAAGTAGGCTAAAATATATAATATAAGATTATATACATTTTAGCACAACATGTAATAGTAATTAAGTACATATAAACAAAAAAGAAAAAAAAGAGAAAAAAATAAATAAAAAAATATGAAAACAAAAAAGTAAAGTTAATAAAGAGGTGTTATGAAAAAAAAAAAAAAGAAAAAAAAAAAAGAAAAAAAAAAAAAAAAAAAAAAAAGTTTCAAAGTCTATTTATTATTTAGTAAAGTCCCATAGATATAGAATACATATAAGAAAGATAGGCTTAAGTAGGTTCTCCCAAAGAAGGAGAATAGATAGGGGTAAGTTTTAATATCATAGAAGGCAAAGATCTCTGACTTTCGTTAGGGGAAGCAGAAAGGGCAAGAAGCCCACTCAAAAAAAAAAAAAAAAAAAAAAAAAAACCTAACCTAACCTAACCTAACCTAACCTAACCTAACCTAACCTAACCTAACCTAACCTAACCTAACCTAACCTAACCTAACCTAACCTAACCTAACCTAACCTAACCTAACCTAACCTAACCTAACCTAACCTAACCTAACCTAACCTAACCTAACCTAACCTAACCTAACCTAACCTAACCTAACCTAACCTAACCTAACCTAACCTAACCTAACCTAACCTAACCTAACCTAACCTAACCTAACCTAACCTAACCTAACCTAACCTAACCTAACCTAACCTAACCTAACCTAACCTAACCTAACCTAACCTAACCTAACCTAACCTAACCTAACCTAACCTAACCTAACCTAACCTAACCTAACCTAACCTAACCTAACCTAACCTAACCTAACCTAACCTAACCTAACCTAACCTAACCTAACCTAACCTAACCTAACCTAACCTAACCTAACCTAACCTAACCTAACCTAACCTAACCTAACCTAACCTAACCTAACCTAACCTAACCTAACCTAACCTAACCTAACCTAACCTAACCTAACCTAACCTAACCAGTCGCAACGCAACCGCACGCGAAAGCGCCACGAAAACGGAGCGCTCCGCAGTCGAAAAATCGATTAAATAAGTTTTTGTGCCCGTAAAACCGTGATTTTTGGTGACATAGTGTATAATAGTGACAGTGACACATTGTGAAAGTTTAGTGGAAATTGGATGGAAATTGACCAAGTTAGTGAGTAAAACGTGAAATCCTAACCTCAAAAACACGTGCTTGAAACTTAAAAGTGAAACGCCGCTGTTAAACGATCGACGACATATAGATTTTTAAGTGCAAAAAGTTGCGCAACGACACCCTCTACAACCCCAGAAAAAATTAGATTTTTCCACCCCATAAATTTGGAGATATTAAATAAAACAAAAATTCACCACGTGGTGGAAAATCGCTGAAAAAGAGAATTTCGAAAATTTCTCGACCATTAAATATAGGGGCTTAGGAGAGAAATACGACCTCGAAAGAATTTTCGAAAAATCTTTAAAAATAAGGACAATAATTAACGGAAAGTGTTTTAAAATTTCATCCCCAAAATTCAAAGGACCACAACTCGTCAAAACGATCTTTGACATATCCTTTTGAACTTGGATTCCTATAGCCTGACTCACCATCTATCAGGCACAAAAAAGAAAACTGGAAAAACACTTAAAACAAAAAAGATATAAAATAAAAACTGTGACAAGAAAATACGGAATTATTTAGAAAATTGAAAATAGCCGATTTTTCGAAAAATAAAACATATAGGAACCGGGAAAAAGTGCAGGAAGCATTTTTTACCCCTCCCTAAGACATCCACAAAAAATAAGCGAAATCGGACAGAAGACAAAAAAGACGATTTTGAAATCGCTTCCCGAGGGAATAGCCTGGAGCCGTACGGTTACGAAGTCTGTCTCAATAAGGAATTTGGAAGAAGACGACCTCAGGCAGCCAACGACACCAAGAACACCAGGATACGACCACGGGAACACCATCAAATCAACACCGGAACTGCACCTAAGGTTAAAATCTTTGTAAAATTCTTAAAAAATTAAGTTTAGATATTAAATAGTAAATATAAATTAATATAATAAACTAGTGTCAAGCTCAAAAATACTACCTAATAGCCCAAGAATTGTAGAATCTAGTACAAAAAACCTATTTAGAAAATATCTAATAACTAAGGAGCTATAAAATAAAAACCGAGGCAAGGTAGAAAATTGTAGATATAAAATAAAATCATTGACCCCGAACATCAACCTTATCACCGACCTTCAAGGAAAATATCAAAGGTCTAACGAAGGTGCATGTAAATGGTAAAGACCGAAACTTGAACTTTGAAAAATCATTGAATTATACATTGAAGGTTCCGGCAACCAATAGATACTTTTAAATTGTGAATTGTATTGTATTTTATTGTATGTGTACAGGATCCCAAAGTTTTCTGGGACCAATTAATAATTATTGAACTGTGGATTGATGACAGCCCAGTTGTATTTAATTTAATTTAATTTCAGACTGACAGCTGGCCCCGCCCCCACTCCCAAAAATCCAAACAAAATTTTAGGCTCCGCCCACTTTTACGAAAAGTGTTTCCCAGACCACCCCCCACCCTCCCCCACCCTCAAATCAAAACAGTGCCCTATCGTCTTCCCGCGAACCTACCCCCCCCCCACTTACCCCCACCACAAAACTTTTTACCTCACCCCCCCTATTCCTATCTCTGGCCCTATTAGTCGTAGACCCACCGACCTTGGGTTCATTAGAACCGGCTCGGGGAGTACTACAATCCTGCTTTGTCAGAATCCCCAAATTCCCCCCCCACAACCCCCCACACCCAAAAATAATTTTGAGGCCACCAATCGTTTCCCCGTGAAACCTTCCCCCCCCCACCTCTTACCCCCACCACAAAATTTTTACCTCACCCCCCCTAATCCTATCTCCGGTCCTATTAGACGTAGACCCACCGACCTTGGGTTCATTAGAACCGGCTCGGGAAGGGCTACAATCCTGCCCTGTCAGAATCCCCAAATTCCCCCCCCAGAATACCCCACACCCAAAAATAATTTTTAGGCCACCAATCGTCTCCCCGTGAAACCTACCCCCCCCTCTCTTGCCCCCACCACAAAATTTTACCTCACCCCCCCTATTCCTATCTCCGGTCCTATTAGTCGTAGACCCACCGACCTTGGGTTCATTAGAACCGGCTCGGGGAGGGCTACAATCCTGCCCTGTCAGAATCCCTAAATTCCCCCCCCACAACCCCCCACACCCAAAAATATTTTTGGAGCCACCAATCGTCTCCCCGTGAAACCTACCCCCCCCCCTCTCTTACCCCCACCACAAAAATTTTTACCTCACCCCCCCTAATCCTATCTCCGGCCCTATTAGTCGTAGACACACCGACCTTGGGTTCATTAGAACCGGCTCGGGGAGGGCTACAATCCTGTCCTGACAGAATCCCCAAATTCCCCCCCCACGACCCCCCAAACCCAAAAATTTTCTTGAGGCCACCAATCATCTAGCCGTGAAACCTCCCCCCCTCCCACCCTTCAAAAAGTTTACCCCACCCCCCCCACTCCTATCTCCTAACCTATCCGTCGTGGACCCAACGACCTTGGGGTCATTAGAACCGGCTCGGTGAGGACTACAATCCTACCCCTACAGAATTCCTAAATTCCTCCTCCCCCCACCACTATCCCGAAAATCCAAACCTAGCCAGTTGTGAACTAAGTGGAATCATTCACGGGGGCTGTCAAAAAACCCGATCCTATATATTAATTGTATAAAATAAATTAGTTTTAAGATATAAATTAAAGTAGAGTAAGTGACAGACAACAATTCCGAGAGGAATCTCGGAAATCATATACTTACCTGAGCAACGCTCGGGGACTACCCGCTGCACGCAGTGAGTTGCTTCAATACCGGCACCTGGAAAAGAAAAGAAAGGTATTAAATATTTTAAATTCTTAAGTTAAAGTTGACCGTTGGTGAGCCTTTACACTCACCAACTTAGCATACGCATATTGACCTCCTGCAAGCCATATACACTTGCAGGAAATTTTAACATTTTAACATTATAAGACGCATTTCCCTAACATAACCTCTGGCCCATAGAAACATGTTCGGCTTCCGCACCCCAGCAAAGGACAGCAGGTCAACCAGTAAAACACCGGAAAAACCCCGAAGCCCTATGGAAATCTCAGGGACCAAGGTCGCGCAGGCGCGGCTGAGTTTGGAATCTCAGATAGAGAGACAGGAGGGAACAAGTACGGCCGCGCCTGTGAGGCCGAGGTCGAGAGGTCTCCTAGGAGACGCCAAGGGTCAACCCAAAAAGGTGGTCCCGAACGTCTCGCCACCTGGAAACACCGGGGGAATGAATAGAGCAGCCGAAGCCAAAGCCTGTCTCATAAAAATCAAACTGCAAATGAACAATAGCAGGAACTTAAAAACTGAAATTAAAAATGACGTATTAGAGGCTACCGAAAGGATGTACAAATTGATAGTAGAAAGCGAGGGGGAAAGGAGAAAAGAACAAAGGAAAGACATAAGAGACCCGACCCAAAGCCCAGAAGCAGCAAAGCAAGTAGAACATATAGATAAGGAATGGACAAAACACGAGACACTTATTAAAAAAATGGACGAACACATGGACATGTTGGAAAAAAACAGAATGGAAATGACTAAACTAAGAGAAGAGATAGAACAAAACAGAGAGGAAATAAAACAAGGGAGAAGCTATGCAGCAGTCCTAACAGGCCCTAAGGAAGGAAAACAAACACCGACCACGATGCACTCCATCGTCGTAACAGCGGCGGACGAGGGAGCATCGGGCGAAGAGGTGTTTGACAAGATAAGGACGACCCTCAACGCAAAGGAGGAGGGTATACAAATTGACAAGATTAGGAAGGCGAAAGATAGGAAGGTTATCGTGGGATGTAGGACAAAGGAGGAGATGGGCAGGGTCAAGGAGAGGATAAGGACAGCGGGGAAAGGGCTCAGGATGGAGGATGTCCAAAACAAGGACCCAATGGTCCTACTGAGAGATGTACTCTCATATAATAAGGACGAGGACATAGTGCGAGCGCTACTTACCCAGAACAAAGCTCTGTTGGGGGACGTGTGCGGGGATGGCGCGTGCCTGAGAATAAAGTTCAGGAGAAGGGCGAGGAACCCGCACGCGTCCCACGTAGCGGTGCAGGTGCCACCGGTAGTGTGGAACCGACTCACGCAAGCGGGGTCGGTCCACATTGATGTACAGAAGATTAGAGTTGAGGATCAGTCTCCACTGATTCAGTGCTCTCGCTGCTTGGGCTATGGGCATGGCAAAAGGTTCTGCCGGGAACAGGTGGACGCGTGCAGCCACTGCGGGGGTGCTCACCACAGGTCGGAGTGTGCCGACTGGTTGGCGAGGGCTCCCCCGTCGTGCTGCAACTGCGCGAAAGCCAAGTTGGGCGGAACCGAGCACAATGCGTTTAGCCCGGAGTGCCCCGTGAGGATGAAATGGGATATCCTGGCGAGATCCGCCGTAGCATACTGCTAAGGTGGATCCCAGGAACCCAGATCAGACCCCATCCCCAGCGAGCGCGGGGCCGACATCCGTGGCGCAAGCCAACCTCCAGAGGAAACAACTAGCTACGCTAGAGTTTCTTCTGGAGGCCGAACAGCGGAAGGTCGACTTCGCGCTACTCCAGGAGCCCTACGTGGGGGGCCGGGGTAGAATGAGAGACCACCGGGGGGTGAGGATCTTCCAGGGAGACAACGGGCAAGGGGCCGTGGTCAAGTCAGCCATTGCAGTGTTCAATGACGACTTGACCGTGACCCAATGCCCGACCCTGACCACGACCAACATCACAGTGGTGAAGATCCTCACCGGGGCCCGCGACATAGCGGTCATCTCGTTCTACTTCGAACCCGATAAACCAATAGGGCCATACCTGGAGCAACTGGGGAACATAGTCGAAAAACTGGGATCCCATTGCATCCTCATGGGGGGCGACACCAACGCCAAAAGCGTGTGGTGGGGCAGCGGGGACACTGACTCCAGGGGGGAAGCAATGGCAGGGATGCTTGGGGAAAGGGGATTGCAGGTGCTCAACGACGGCCTGATGCCGACGTTTGAGACCATCAGAGGAGAGAGACTCCTCAAAAGTCACATTGACGTCACGGCATGCACGGAGGACCTCCTCAACCTGGTGGAGGACTGGAGAGTGGATACCACCATGGCGAGCTCCGACCACAATAGCATAGTTTTTAAAATTAATAAAACAAAGATAAAATACACAGCACAAACATCTAAAACAACAAAGAAATTTAACACAAAAAAAGCGAAATGGAACCAATTTAGACACAAATTAGAACAATTAATAATAGAAAATGAAATAACAGAAGAAGAAATAAGTAAAATTAAAAATAAAACAGAAATAGATAAAACAGTAAATAAATATATAGAAATAATTGTCCAATCATGTAATGAAGCTATACCAGCTATTAAAAATAAAAATAAAATTAACGTACCATGGTGGACGAAGGAGCTCGCCAAGATGAAGAAAGAAGTCACCACCAGGAAGAGGAGAATCCGATGTGCAGCGCCGGTACGAAGAGCCAAGGTCGTCGCGGAGTACCTGCAATCAAAAGAAAAGTATGAACAGGAAGCAAAGAGAAAACAAGTAGAGAGCTGGAAGGAGTTCTGTAAAGCCCAAAGCAAAGAAAACATATGGGACGGAGTATACAGATGCCTGGGGAAAGTCAGTAAAAAGCATGAAGACCTGCCATTGCAAAGTGGAGGGCGGATCCTCAGCGCTAAAGAGTCTGCGGAATTGCTGGCAGTGACATTCTACCCAGAAGATAATCCGCTGGCAGATAACTCAGACCACCAGAGGATAAGAGAAGCTGCCGCTCGAGTAAATGACGTAGTCAATGCTGAGATCCATGACCCACCATTTACGATCGAAGAACTACATGCGGCCACAAACAGCTTCAACCCGAAGAAGGCTCCGGGAGCAGACGGGCTGACAGCGGATATCTGCAAAAACGTCATCGACAGTCACCCGGGGTTGTTTCTATCACTGGCAAATAAGTGCCTAGAACTTGGCCACTTCCCGACCACCTGGAAGGAGGCTACGGTCATCATCCTCCGTAAGCCTGCCAAGGAGGACTACACGCACACAAAGTCCTACAGACCCATAGGCCTTTTGCCAGTGATGGGAAAGATACTGGAGAAGATGGTGGTGGGTCGAGTGAGGTGGCATCTTCACCCCAGGACCAGCCTCCGGCAGTTTGGGTTTATGCCGCAGCGCGGCACCGAGGACTCCCTCTATGTCCTGATGAAACATATTAGAGAAAAGATCGCGGAAAAAAAGATAGTGGTCATCATATCATTGGACATAGAGGGAGCCTTCGATAGTGCATGGTGGCCGGCCATAAGGGTCAGACTGGCGGAGGAGGACTGCCCAGTCAACGTCCGAAGGGTGATAGACAGCTACCTCGAGAGCAGGAAGGTTAGAGTAAGATACGCAGGAGAGGAATCTGAAAGGTGGACCTCCAAAGGATGCGTTCAGGGCTCCATTGGGGGTCCAACCTTCTGGAACCTGCTCCTCGACCCACTGCTATTTGGACTGGAGAGGCGGGGATGTTACTGCCAAGCATTCGCGGACGATGTGGTGCTCGCACTTCACGGAGAGGAAACGGCTGAGATCCAACGCCAGGCCAATGAAACCCTCGCCTATGTGAGGGATTGGGGAATCCGTAACAAACTGAACTTCGCTCCACAAAAAACTAAAGCAATGGTGTTGACGCGTAAGCTAAAATACGATTCCCCAATCCTTCACATGGGCGGGGTGGACATTGGCCTGGAAAAACAGATCAAATTATTAGGGGTCACAATAGACAGCGGGCTCAGTTTTAAAGCGCACATCACGGAGGTGTGCAGAAAAGCGCTCGGCTTCTATAACCGGCTTTCTAGGGCAGCGAGAATCCAGTGGGGCTTGGGGCCAGAGGTTATAAAATTGTTGTACACGGCTGTCGTCGAGCCGACAATCTTATATGCCGCAAGCGTTTGGGCCCCGGCTGCAAAAAAGCTCGGCATACGGAAGCAGCTCGCTGTGGTGCAGCGCGGATTCGCGCAAAAGCTTACGAAGGCCTACAGGACGGTATCACTAAACTCGGCCCTACTGCTCGCAGGGATACTGCCCCTTGACCTTCGCGCCAGGGAAAATGCTTCCCTGTACGAGGTCAAGAAGGGCTATTCCCTGCGGGTGGTGGGAGACCGGGAGGTGGAACGTCCTGTGGCCTTCGGAAAGCTGGAACACCCAGCGCAAAGAGGGCGAGTGCTATACCAATGCGTGGTGGACGGTGCAGAAGTAAACCAAATTATGAATGCTGGCCTAAGTATTTTTACGGACGGTAGCAAAATACAAGGGAAGGTGGGAGCGGCAGTCTCCATATGGGAGAATGCCGCAGAAAGGAAAACCGTCAAACTAAAGCTGGAACCCTTCTGCACCGTCTACCAGGCAGAGCTGGTGGCCCTCCACAGAGCCGTGGAAGAAGCAGTGAAAAGTGGAAAGGCGCAGTGCAGCATCCTAAGCGACTCGAGGGCAGCACTGGAAACAGTAGCAAGCGGAGTTTCCCTGCATCCCCTGGCGTTTGAGACAGCAAAAAATTTACATCAGGCCAACAAACGCAACCAAAAAATACAACTGTTTTGGATAAAAGCTCACGCAGGATTGCAGGGAAACGAGCGAGCAGACGAGCTTGCGAAGGATGCTGCACTAAAGCTGAAGACGCGGCCCCACTACGATAAGTGTCCCGTTTCATTCGTCAAGCGACAAATCCGTAAGGAGTCTATTGACGAATGGAATGGGCGCTACGTGGTGGGAGAAACCGCGTCTACCACAAAACTCTTCTTCCCCGACGCTGTGGAGGCCTACAGCCTGGTAAGAAAGATTGCGATCGACTCGGTCACAACGCAGGTGTTCACGGGGCATGGCGGGTTCTCCGAGTACTTGAACCGATTCAAGTGCAAGGAGAGCCCGGCATGCATCTGTGACCCTGCGGTGAGCGAGTCGATCATGCATATATTAACAGAATGCCCGAGATATTTAGTAGATAGACATAATATAGAAAATGTAATAGATATAGATATAAATGTAAGTAATATAAGTACAATAATTAGAGATAAGGAAAAAAGGCCTAAATTTATAGAATACTGCAGAAAAATAGCTAAAAGTGTAATAAATAGGAATAAGGTGTAAATTAGTTTATCTAAAATATATAAAATAAGTTTATATAATTTTAGAAACGTAAGAAAGTAGGTAGAAAATAAGTTTAGGATAAGATAGGATAAATAGAAGTAAGAAAACATGTACAATTTTATAAAGAAATAAATTAAAAATACCCCAAAAAACTATAACAGCTAGGCCATAAGTAGGTCCTCCCTACGAAGGAGATAGATACACACTAAACTCCCAAAGAAGGAGTGAATAGTTAGGAGTAAGTATACACACAGAGGCACACCAAGATCTCTAATTTTAGTTAGGGGAAGCAGAGGGGCTAAACGCCCAAAAAAAAAAAAAAAAAAAAAAAAAAAAAAAAAAAAAAAAAAAAAAAAAAAAAAAAACCTAACCTAACCTAACCTAACCAGTCGCAACGCGTACACGGTCGCGAACGCAGCGAAATTGAGCGCTCCGCCTCTAAAAATTCTAAAATTGTGGTTAAAGTGCATATTTTTCGTTAAAAATTTGTGTAATTGTGCGCCAAAGTGAACAGTGTCGATTCGTGAAAAAACCGCGGCGAAATCTCTAAAAATAGAGGAGTTATCAAAATAAAACTAAAACATAACCTCCAAAAAACACGTGGTGAACACTAAATCGTAAACGCTGCCGAAACGAGATCTGTGACACCCACTTTTTTAAGTGTCAAAATGTGCGCGTAAGTGACCTCTACAAGTGACGAAAAAATTGGATTTTTCCCATGTGCAGTTTTGGAAAAAACTTAAAAAACAAATTTGAAGCACGTGGTCGAAAAACGCCAAATTTAAGATTTTTGGAAAATTCTGTGCCATTAAATATAGTCGGCGTAGAGTGAAAGTGGACCCTGAAAAAATTTTTGAAATTGTGTTAAAAATAAAAACAATACAACAAAAACAAATTTAAAAAACCCTACTCATAACTTTGAACCTTAATTATTAATTAAATAGATCGACGACATATACTTATTAAAATATCCTTAAATAGCCCAGTTATCCCTTATTAAGTCACAAAAATAAAAAACAAAAAATCTTAAAAAACCAGGAAACTATAAATATAAAACTAAGTGAGAACCGAGACGAAAAAAATCAAAAAACCTCTATAAGTGTATAAATTGAACAATACAACCCCTATCATTTAGGGAAGAGTGCGAATATCATTTTTTAAACACCCTTAAGACATCCAAAAATAATTAAGCGAAATCGGACTTAAGACCAAAAAGCTGATTTTGGAAATTCCTTCCCGCGGGAATAGCCTGGAGGGGTATGGATACGAAGTCTGTCTGAACAAAGAATCTGGAAGAAGACGACCTCAGGCAGCCAACGACTCCAAGATCACCAGGATACGACCACGGGAACACCACCTAACCAACGCCGAAACTTCACCTAAGGTTAAGATCTTTATAATTTTAAAAACTGGAAATTAATTATTAAATAAAAATTTGAATTGTAAACTAGAACCAAAACTAAAAATACTAGCAAGTAGCCCAAGAATTCTGGAATTTAAAACAAAAAACCTTGTTAAAAAATATTGAGTAACCAAGTAGATATAAATTAAAAACCGAAGCAAGGTAGGAAATTGTAGATGTTAAGTTAAAATTTAATATTTATTGACCTTAAATATCGATTCTATCACTGACTCTCACGGGAATTACCAAAGGTCTACCAAAGGTGCACGTAAATGGTAAAGGTTAAAAATTAATCTTTACAAATTTATTGACTTATACAATGGAGGTTCTGTTAACCAATGAATATTTGTTAAAATTGTGACTGGTGTAAATGTTTAGGATCCCAAAGTTTTTTTGGGACCAATTAATAATTATTGACTCGCGGACTGGAGACAGCCCAGTTGTATTTAATTTCAGATTGATTGCTGGCCCCACCCCCACTTCCAAAGTTCCATACAAAAATTTAGGCTCCGCCCACTTTTTATAAAGTGTTCCTTAGACCACCCCCCGCCCTCCCCCACCATCAAACCGAAATAGTGCCCTATCGCCTCCCCACGAAACCTTCCCCCCCCCCCCCTTATCCCCACCACAAATTTTTCACCTCACCCCCCCTATTCCTATCTCCGAACCTATCAGACGTAGACCCACCAACCTTGGGTTCATTAGAACCGGCTCGGTGAGGGCTACAACTCTGCCCCAACAGAATCCCTAAATTCCCCCCCCACAACCCCCCACACCCAAAAATATCTTTGAGGCCACCAATCGCCTCCCCACGAAACCTCCCCCCCCCCCCTTATCCCCACCACAAAATTTTTACCTCACCCCCCCTATTCCTATCTCCGAACCTATCAGTCGTAGACCCACCGACCTTGGGTTCATTAGAACCGGCTCGGTGAGGGCTACAATCCTGCCCCAACAGAATCCCTAAATTCCCCCCCCATATCCCCCCACACCCAAAAATATTTTTGAGGCCACCAATCGCCTCCCCACGAAACCTTCCCCCCCCCCCTTATCCCCACCACAAAATTTTTACCTCACCCCCCCTATTCCTATCTCCGAACCTATCAGTCGTAGACCCACCAACCTTGGGTTCATTAGAACCGGCTCGGTGAGGGCTACAATCCTGCCCCAACAGAATCCCTAAATTCCCCCCCCACATCCCCCCACACCCAAAAATATTTTTGAGGCCACAAATCGCCTCCCCACGAAACCTTCCCCCCCCCTATCCCTACCACAAAATTTTTACCTCACCCCCCCTATTCCTATCTCCGAACCTATCAGTCGTAGACCCACCGACCTTGGGTTCATTAGAACCGGCTCGGTGAGGGCTACAATCCTGCCCCGACAGAATCCCTAAATTCCCCCCCCACATCCCCCCACACCCAAAAATATTTCTGAGGCCACCAATCGCCTCTCCACGAAACCTTCCCCCCCCCACTTATCCATACCAAAAATTTTACCTCACCCCCCCTATTCCTATCTCCGAACCTATCAGTCGTAGACCCACCGACTTTGGGTTCATTAGAACCGGCTCGGTGAGGTCTACAATCCTGCCCCATCAGAATCCCTAAATTCCCCCCCCCCCACTACCCCCCCCCCCACCCAAAAATATTTTTGAGGCCACCAATCGCCTCCCCTGGAAGGGAGAATACCACTGTTGACAGTGCTGGGCCCCATCCGCAAACCTGTAAATAAAAATAGATTAGTATAAAATTAGTGTAAGTCTAGACTAAGAAAATTGCTGACACAGATTGGGATAAACAAATTATCCTAAATCTGTATACATATTTACTTACTGCACCTGAGACGATACGCTGGGCTGCAGCGAGCTGCTAAAAATTTTAAGAACTTTTAAAAATCGTATTACCCTGACCGCAGTGAGCCTCTACACTCACTAGCAAACATACACACATATATTGACCTCCTGCAGGCCCTCTACACCTGCAGGATTTTAAACAAATTGACGCGTTCCCCTAAATTACTTACCGCTTCTGGTCCCAAGCATCATGTTCGGCTTCCGCACACCTGCCAAGGATCAAAGAGAGAAAAGTAAATCCCCAGAGAAGAGCCAGAGCCCAATGGAAAACACTGGGACGAAGGTCGCGCAGGCGCGGCGGAGCCTGGAATCCCAGATGGAGAAACCAGAAGGGGTGGGTTCCGCCGGGTCTGCGAGGCCAAAGCCCAGGGGTATTCCATTGGAAATAAAGGGGATAGGGAAGAAACCAACACCGTCTGTCTCTTCACCCGAAAAGCCTGCAAGCATGAGTAGGACAACAGAGGCAAAGTCATGCCTAATGAAGATCAAGTTACAAATAAATAACAGTCGCAATTTAAAAACTGAAATAAAAACAGACGTGTTAGAGGCAACAGAAAGGCTTTATAGACTGGTTATTGAGGGTGAAGGGGAGAGAAAGAAAGAACAAAGGAAAGAAAAAAGAGACACGACAGAGAGCCCTGATCATGCCAGAAAAGTAGGAATGGAGGGAAAGGACTGGACAGGACAGGAGCAACTGATTAAAAAAATAGAGGAGCATAGCGAAATGTTGGAAAGGAATAAAGAAGAGATGCAAAAACTAAAAGACGAAATAAAATTGCATAGAGAGGAAATGAAGGATGGGAAAAGCTATGCTGCAGCGGTGATGGAGCCCAAAAAGGGGGCACAGGCAGAAAAGGAAATGCACTCCATCGTGGTAACCGCAGAGGACGAGAAGGCATCCGGGGAGGAGGTATTTGAAAAAATACGGACCACCCTAAATGCCAGAGAAGAGGGAATGAAAATAGATAGGATGAGAAAGGCCAAGGACAGGAAGGTGATAGTTGGATGTAAATCCAAAGAAGAAATAGGAAGGATAAAGGACAGACTAAGGGCAGTAGGAAGGGGCCTCAATGTGGAAGAGGTCAAGAACAAAGACCCAATGGTCCTTTTAAAAGATGTCCTTGCGTATAACAAAGACGAGGACATAGTGCGGGCACTCATCAGCCAAAATAAAGACCTGTTGGGGGATTTATGCGGCGATGAAAAAAGCCTAAGGGTCAAATTCAGGAGGAGAGCAAGAAACCCTCATGCATCCCACGTGGCAGTACAAGTGCCACCGTCGGTGTGGAAGAGGCTCACGGAGGCCGGAGCAGTCCACATCGACGTACAGAGGGTGAGAGTCGAAGACCAATCCCCTCTGATACAGTGCTCGCGCTGCTTGGGCTATGGGCATGGTAAAAGGTTCTGCCGGGAATTGGTAGATGCATGCAGCCACTGCGGGGGAGCTCACCATAGGTCGGAGTGTGCCGACTGGTTGGCGAGAGTGCCCCCGACGTGCTGCAATTGCGCAAAAACCAAGTTGGGCGGAACCGAGCACAATGCATTTAGCCCGGAGTGTCCCGTGAGGAGGAAGTGGGATATCCTGGCTAGATCCGCAGTAGCGTATTGCTAAGGTGGATCCCAGGAACCCAGATCAGACTACTCCCTCAGCAGGCGCGGGGTCAACATCCGTGGCGCAAGCCAACCTCCAGAGGAAACAACTAGCTACGCTGGAGTTTCTTCTGGAGGCCGAGCAGCGGAAGGTTGACTTTGCGCTACTCCAGGAGCCGTATGTGGGGGGACAAGGTAGAATGAGAGACCACCGGGGAGTTAGGATCTTCCAGGGAGACAACGGACAGGGGGCCGTGGTCAAGTCAGCCATTGTAGTATTCAATGACGACTTGACCGTGACCCAATGCCCGACCCTAACCACAACAAACATCACGGTGGTGAAGATCCTAACCGGAGCCCGTGAAATAGTGGTCATCTCGTTCTACTTTGAACCCGATAAACCCATAGAGCCATACCTGGAGCAACTGGGGGATATAGTTGGAAAACTGGGATCCCGCAGAATCCTCATGGGGGGCGACACCAACGCTAAAAGCGTCTGGTGGGGCAGCGCGGACACCGACGTCAGAGGGGAGTGCATGGCAGGTCTGCTAGAAGAGCAAGGACTTCAGGTGCTCAACGACGGCTTCCGGCCAACCTTCGAGACGGTGAGGGGAGGTAGGCTCCTCGCCAGCCACATAGATGTAACGGTGTGCACCGCGGACATCCTGAACCTGGTGGAGGACTGGAAGGTGGATAGCTCAATGGCGAACTCCGACCACAACTCTATAGTCTTTAAAATAAATAAAACTAAAATAAACAATACGAAAGAAAAATTAAAAACCACAAGAAAATATAATACAAAAAAAGCAAATTGGGACTATTTTAATGAAAAATTGGAACAATTAATAACTGAAAAAGGAATAAACATAAATAATATAAAAAATATAAACGACAAAAATGAATTGGACAAAACAATAGAAAATTACATAGAAACAATAATTGAAACATGTGGAAAATCCATACCTAAAATAAAAACGAAAAACAAACTAAACTTACCTTGGTGGACGAAGGAGCTAGCCAGGATGAAGCAGGAAGTCACCACCAGGAAACGGAGAATCCGCTGCGCAGCACCCGTACGAAGATCGAAGGTCGTCGATGAGTACCTGAAAGCAAAAGAAAATTATGAAACAGAAGCGAAGAAAGCTCAGATAAATAGCTGGAAAGAATTCTGTAAGACGCAAAATAATGAAAATATATGGGAAGGGGTCTACAGATGTATAGGGAAAGTTAAGAAGAGACAGGAAGACCTGCCATTGACTCTAGCTGGACAGACCCTTAGTGCGAAAGAATCGGCTGAGCTCCTGGCAGCGACGTTCTATCCGAGGGACGATGAAGCGGAAGACAACTCAGACCACCAGAGTATAAGAGAAACAGCCGCACGAGTAAATGACGTAGTCAATGCTGAGACCCATGACCCACCATTTACAATCGAAGAACTATATGCGGCTGCATACAGCTTCAACCCCAAGAAAGCCCCTGGTGCAGACGGCTTAACGGCCGAGATCTGCAAAAGAGCTATCGACAGAGATCCGGAGTTATACCTATCACTGGCAAACAAATGTCTGGAACTTGGCCACTTCCCTAGGATTTGGAAGGAGGCGACGGTGGTCATCCTGAGGAAGCCGGCCAAGGAGGACTACACTAACGTGAAGTCCTACAGACCAATAGGACTTTTGCCAGTGATGGGTAAAATTCTGGAAAAGATGGTGGTGGGTCGAGTGAGGTGGCATCTTCACCCGAGGATGAACCCCCGACAGTTTGGCTTTATGCCCCAGAGAAGCACCGAGGACTCCCTCTATGTCCTAATGAAATACATACGCGAAAAAATAACAGAAAAGAAAATTGTTGTGATCGTATCATTGGACATAGAGGGAGCCTTCGATAGCGCCTGGTGGCCAGCGATAAGAGTCAGACTGTCGGAGGAGGGATGCCCGATCAACATCCGGAGGGTGATAGATAGCTACCTCGAGAGCAGGAAGGTAAAGCTTCGCTATGCGGGCGAGGAGTGCGAAAGATGGACCTCCAAAGGATGCGTTCAAGGCTCCATTGGAGGTCCAACTTTCTGGAACCTGCTCCTCGACCCACTACTGTCGGATCTCGATAGAAGGGGCAGTTACTGTCAGGCGTTCGCCGACGATGTAGTGCTCGCATTTGAAGGAAATGAAATGGCCAAAATCCAACGCCAGGCCAACGAAACTCTTGCCTATGTGAGGGACTGGGGAATAAGAAACAAGCTGAAATTCGCACCCCATAAAACCAAAGCGATGGTGCTGACGCGGAAGCTGAAGTACGATTCCCCAATCCTTCACATGGGAGGAGTGGACATTGGCCTGGAGAAAGAAATTAAAATCCTGGGGGTGATAGTGGATAGCGGGCTGAGCTTCAAGCCGCATGTCACCGAAGTTTGTAGAAAGGCAATAGCCTTCTACAACCAGCTTTCTCGGGCGGCAAAATTGCAATGGGGCTTGGGACCAGAAGTGATAAAGTTATTGTATATGGCAGTAGTGGAGCCAATAATTTTATATGCTTCCAGTGTTTGGGCCCCAGCATCGCAAAAACTTGGCGTTAGAAAGCAGCTCGCTGTAGTGCAGCGGGGATTCGCGCAAAAGCTCACGAAGGCCTACAGGACGGTCTCACTAAACTCGGCCCTACTGCTCGCCGGGATACTCCCTCTTGACATTCGAGTCAGGGAAAATGCTTCCCTGTACGAGGTCAGGAGGGGCTACTCGCGGCGGGCGGTGGGAGATCGGGAGGTGGAGCGTCCTGTGGCCTTCGAGAGACTTAAACACCCAGCGCAGAGAGGTGCAGTTCCCTACCAGTGCCTGCAGAACGGTGCAGAGGTTGACCAGTCAGCTAATACTGGATACAGCATTTACACGGACGGGAGTAAGATCGAGGGCAGGGTTGGAGCGGCGGTATCCATATGGGAGAACGCCGCCGAAAAGAAATGCGTAAAGCTAAAACTGGACAACTTCTGCACCGTCTATCAGGCGGAATTGTTGGCCCTGCACAGGGCCGTGGAAGAAGCGGTGAAAAGTGGAAGGCCGCAGTGCAGCATCCTGAGCGACTCGAGAGCCGCGCTGGAAACTGTTGCAAGCGGCATTTCCTTGCATCCCCTGGCGTTCGAAATTAACAACAGCTTGCAAACAGCCAAAGAACGCGGCAAAATAATAAAATTATTTTGGATAAAGGCACACGCGGGGCTGCAGGGAAATGAACGGGCAGACGAGCTCGCGAAGGATGCTGCACTGAGGCTGAAGACGAGGCCCCATTATGACAGATGTCCCGTCTCGTTCGTCAAAAGACAAATCCGAAAGGAGTCTGTTGACGAATGGAACGGGCGCTACATGATGGGGGAAACCGCGTCGACCACAAAGCTCTTCTTCCCCGACGCTGTGGAGGCCCATCAACTGGTACGCAAAGTTGCGATCGATCCGGTCACGACACAGGTCTTCACGGGGCATGGCGGGTTCTCCGAGTACCTGAATCGATTCAAGTGCAAGGAGAGTCCGGCATGCATCTGTGACCCAGCCGTGGGCGAGTCGATCGTACACGCACTAGTAGAATGCCCTGTACATCTACTTGATCGACATAACATTGAAAACGAATTAAATATAAATATAAATGTAAATAATTTTAAAATATTAATTAGAGATAAGGATACTAGGTATAAATTCATAAAATATTGTAAAAAAGTAGCATTAAGTGTAATAAATAGGAATAAGTAGAAATAAGTTAGGCTAAGTATATAATTTTAAGATTATATCACTCTAGCAATAAAAAACTAAATGTATATAGAATTTATGACCTAGAATAAGATAGTTATAAGAAAAATGTAAACAAAATAGAAAAATTAAAGAAAAATAAAATAAACCCCATAGTTAAGGTAACTAGGCCATAAGTAGGACCTCCCTACGAAGGAGATAGGCCATAAGTAGGACCTCCCAAAGAAGGAGACAGGGACAGTTTAGGAGTAAGTATTAAAAGAGAAATAGGTACGAAATGACTCTGACCTAAGTTAGGGGAACGAGAGGGGCTAAACGCCCCAAATTAAAAAAAAAAAAAAAAAAAAAACCTAACCTAACCTAACCTAACCTAACCTAACCTAACCTAACCCTCCCCAGCGGGTGCGGAGCCGACACTCGTGGCGCAAGCCAACCTCCAGAGGAAACAACTAGCTACGCTAGAGTTTCTTCTGGAGGCCAAACAGAGGAGGGTCGACTTCGCGCTACTCCAGGAGCCATACGTGGGGGGTCAAGGTAGAATGAGAGACCATCGGGGAGTGAGGATCTTCCAGGGAGAAATCGGGCAGGGGGCCGCGGTCAAGTCAGCCATTGCAGTGTTCAATGACGGCCTGACCGTGACCCAATGCCCGACCCTTACCACAACCAACATCACAGTGGTGAAGATCCACACTGGGGCCCGCGAATTAGTGGTCATCTCGTTCTACTTTGAACCCGACAAACCCATAGGGCCATACTTGGAGCAACTGGGGAGCATAGTTGGAAAACTGGGGGCTCGCGGAATCCTCGTAGGCGGTGACACCAACGCGAAAAGCGTGTGGTGGGGCAGCGGGGACACGGATAGCAGAGGAGAGGAAATGGCAGGAATGCTGGAAGAGCATGGATTGCAGGTGCTCAATGAGGGCTTTAAACCAACCTTCGAGACAGTGAGAGGAGGCAAACTCCTCACGAGTCACATCGACATAACCGCTTGCGCGTCGGACATCCAGGACCTGGTGGAAGACTGGAGAGTCGACGGATCAATGGCAGGATCAGACCACAATGCCATAACATTTAAAATTAAGAAATCTAAAATTAAAAATAATATACTAAAACCTAAAACTACAAAGAGATATAACACAAAAAAAGCAAATTGGGATCAATTTAGTATAAAATTAGAACAATTTGTAACAGGCAATGAAATAAATGTAAATAATATAAATAAAATAAATAATAAAATAGATTTAGATAAAAATATTGAAAAGTACATAGAAATTATTACAAAAACATGCGAAAAGACAATACCTAAAATAAAAGTAAACAATAAATTTAACTTACCATGGTGGACACAGGAACTTACCAAGATGAAGCGAGAAGTCACCACCAGGAAACGGAGAATCCGATGCGCAGCGCCAGTCCGAAGAGCCAAAGTCGTCAATGAGTACCTGCAATCAAAAGAAAAATATGAGACAGAAGCCAAGAAGGCACAAATAAACAGTTGGAAGGAGTTCTGCAAAACGCAGAACAAGGACAATGTATGGGATGGAGTGTACAGGTGCATAGGAAAGGTATCAAAAAGACACGAGGACCTGCCATTGACTCTCAAAGGACAGACCCTAAGTGCAAAGGAATCAGCCGAGCTCCTGGCAGTAACATTCTACCCAAAGGATAATGAAGCGGAAGATAACTCAGACCACCAGAGTATAAGGGAAAGAGCCGCACGAGTAAATGACGAAGTCAATGCTGAGACCCATGACCCACCATTTACGATCGAAGAACTACACGCGGCTGCAGACAGCTTCAACCATAAGAAGGCCCCTGGAGCAGACGGCTTAACAGCCGACATCTGCAAACAAGCTATCGACAAATATCCGGAATTGTACCTATCACTGGCAAACAAGTGCCTAGAACTTGGCCACTTCCCGACCACCTGGAAGGAGGCTACGGTGATCATCCTCCGAAAGCCCGCCAAAGAGGACTATACCACTCCAAAGTCCTACAGACCGATTGGCCTTTTGCCGGTGATGGGTAAGATTCTGGAAAAGATGGTGGTGGGTCGAGTGAGGTGGCATCTTCACCCTCGGATGAGCCCCCGACAGTTTGGCTTTACGCCCCAAAGGAGCACCGAGGACTCCCTCTATGTCTTAATGAAATACATAAGGAATAAAATACAAGATAAGAAAATCGTAGTACTGGTATCATTAGACATAGAGGGAGCCTTCGATAGCGCCTGGTGGCCTGCCATCAGAGTCAGACTGTCGGAGGAAGACTGTCCAGTCAACATTCGCAGGGTGATAGATAGCTACCTCGAGAGCAGAAAAGTCAAAGTCCGCTATGCGGGCGAGGAGTACGAAAGATGGACCTCCAAGGGATGCGTTCAGGGCTCCATTGGAGGTCCAACCTTTTGGAACCTGCTCCTCGACCCACTACTGTCAGAGCTCGACAAAAGGGGCAGTTACTGCCAGGCGTTCGCAGACGATGTAGTGCTCGCATTCGAGGGAGATGAGATGGCCAAGATACAGCGCCAGGCCAACGAAACTCTCGCCTATGTGAGGGATTGGGGAATAAGAAATAAGCTGAAATTCGCTCCTAATAAAACCAAAGCAATGGTGCTGACGCGAAAGCTGAAGTACGATTCCCCAATCCTTCACATGGGCGGAGTAGACATTGGCCTGGAAAAACAAATAAAAATTCTGGGGGTAACGATCGATGACGGGCTTACCTTCAAGGCACACGTCACCGAAGTCTGTAGAAAGGCACTGGCCTTCTACAACAAACTGTCTCGGGCGGCAAAACTCCAATGGGGCTTGGGGCCAGAAGTAATAAAACTACTATATACGGCAGTAGTCGAGCCGATAATCTTATACGCGGCAAGCGTGTGGGCTCCAGCCTCACAGAAGCTAGGTGTGCGGAAGCAGCTCGCTGTAGTACAACGGGGATTCGCTCAAAAGCTCACGAAGGCCTACAGAACGGTCTCATTAAACTCGGCCCTACTGCTTGCCGGGATGCTTCCTCTTGACATTCGGGCCAGGGAAAATGCTTCCCTGTACGAAGTCAGGAGGGGGTATTCCCGGCGAGTAGTGGGTGACCGGGAGATGGAGCGTTCTGTGGCCTTCGCGAAGCTTAAACACCCAGCGTCCAGGGGTGTAGTTCACTACCGATGTCTGCTGGACGGTGCAGAGGTTTCCAGGATAGCAAATACTAACCTAAGCATCTTCACAGACGGAAGTAAGATCGAGGGCAAAGTTGGAGCGGCGGTCTCAATATGGGAAAATGCTGTAGAAAAGAAGTGCATAAAGCTCAAACTGGAAACCTACTGCACCGTCTATCAGGCAGAGCTGTTGGCCCTTCACAGGGCCGTGGAGGAAGCGGTGAAAAGTGGTAAGCCACAGTGCAGCATCCTGAGCGACTCACGGGCAGCGCTGGAAACTGTCGCCAACAGCGGTTCCCTGCATCCCCTAGCGTTCGAAATAAATGAAAATTTGAGCTCAGCGAACGAACGCGGCAAAATAATTGAGTTATTTTGGATTAAAGCTCACGCAGGGTTGCAGGGGAACGAGCGAGCAGACGAGCTCGCGAAGGATGCTGCGCTGAGGCTGAAGACGCGACCCCATTATGATAGATGTCCCGTATCATTCGTCAAAGGACAAATCCGCAAGGAGTCTGTTGACGAATGGAACGGGCGCTACATGATGGGGGAAACCGCGTCTACCACAAAACTCTTCTTCCCCGACGCTGTGAAGGCCCACAAATTGGTGCACAAAATTGTAATCGACCCGATCACAACACAGGTATTCACGGGGCATGGCGGGTTCTCCGAGTACTTGAATCGATTCAAGTGCAAGGAGAGCCCGGCATGCATCTGTGAGCCTGGGGTGAGCGAGTCGATAGTGCACGCACTAGTCGAGTGTCCCGTATATCTACGAGATAGATACTTCCTAGAAATAGAATTAGATATAGAAGTTAATGTAAACAATCTTAGCATACTAATAAGTGATAAAAATAAAAGACCTAAATTTATAAAATATTGTAAATAAGTAGCATTAAGTATAATAAGTAGGAATAAGTAGCAATAAGTTTGACTAAAATGTATAATGTAAGATTATATACTTTAGCAACGATAATATTAACCAAGAATAAAAATAAATTTAGGTATAAGATAGATATAAGATAAAACTATTGTTGTAAAAATGTTATAAAATTAAATAAAAATACCCTTTAGATAAGAACTTAGATAGGCCATAAGTAGGAACTCCCAAAGAAGGAGATAGGCAATAAGAAGGATCTCCCAAAGAAGGAGTTAGGATTAGTTAGGAGTAAGTATTATAACAGACAGAAGTACGTAAAGACTCTGACTTTCGTTAGGGGAAGCAGCAGGGCAAAAAGCCCAAAAATAAAAAAAAAAAAAAAAAAAAAAACCTAACCTAACCTAACCTAACCTAACCTAACCTAACCTAACCTAACCTAACCTAACCTAACCTAACCTAACCTAACCTAACCTAACCTAACCTAACCTTTTTTTTTTTTTTTTTTTTTTTTTTTCGCGGGGAAAATCCTTTTACGGACCATCCCACCCCCGGAGGGGCGGGGGTGTGTCGGACTCACCGGCGCCTTCCGACCCAGCGAGATGTTGTGCCGCCCGTAGGACGGGCGGCCGCTGGGTCGGGTCCCTACCATAAGCTACGCGCCGAAATACCGACTAAAAACCCCGCGTTGGCCACCATCGGTGCACCCTCGGAGACGGCCCCGGGATACCGTGTGTGGATTGCGCCGGGACCGCCTCCATGTGCACTGCCGCATTGCGACGCGGCATGGGACGCATGTTGCGTCACGTTTCGGGGGCCGCCAGGATAGGGACGGCGACCCCATGTGGCCTCTCCGGCGCCGGGTTAGGTGACATCCCGGCGCCTCCTTCGTCTCCTTTGGAGACGAGCGGGATCGGTCTGCTCCCGATCCCGCTCGGCGTTCTCCTTCTGCGAAATGACGCATTCGCAGAAGGAGAGCATGGCTCGCCATGACCTCTGACTGCCGACCATGCTGGCGACCACGGCCGGCAGCGAGAGGTCCCTTCCTACGACCGATTCGAGAGCGCTGCGCTCATCGTCCCAGGCTGGGCACTCCTCCAGCGTGTGCTGGGCCGTGTCCTCACGGCAATTGCCACAGTGGTGGCACACGGCGGACTCCTCCGCTCCGGCTACGCGCCACAGGTACTCACCGAAGCAACCATGCCCGGTGAGCACCTGCGTCAGCCGGTATGTCGGCGCACCGTGGCGCCTGTCCATCCACTGTTCGAGGACAGGTCGCACTGCCGCGACGGTCCTCACGCCCGCACTCGGGTTCTCCAGCCTGGAACGCCACTCCTCCACGGCGGCCCTGCGGAGGGAGGCCTTCATGGCCTCGACCTCTCGGAGGGCCGGCCTCTGCCCGCGTCTGAACGCCTCCTCCCGCCAGAAAAATACTGACGAGAGGGCCTGTGCGTCCAGCTCCCAAGGCAGAGTACCCGCCAACACGCAGGCCGCCTCATGCGAGACCGTGCGGTAGCCCCTGACGATGCACTGCGCCACCATGCGCTGCGGACGATGCAGCAAGCGGACGCAGCGACCGCCAAGGGAATTGGCCCAAACGGGGCAACCGTAAAGGGCCATAGACCGCACGACTCCAGCATATAAGTTTCGGCAAGGAATGCCAGGACCATCGGTGTTGGGCAGCAGGCGCCTAAGTGCGCCCGCCGCCTTCACCAGCTTCGGCGACAACGTCTCAAAATGCGTGCGGAAATCCCATCGGCTGTCGAGAAAGAGCCCGAGGTATTTCATGCTCGAGCCGACAGGAATCCGCACGCCGTCCACCGTGAGGTGAGCCTCTGGCGGTGGCCCACACCGAGGTCCGTGAAAACACACGGCCTCGGTCTTACTCAGAGCCACCGTGAGGCCTAGTCGCCGAATCCTGCCCACCACCAGTCCGGTGCCGAACGAGGCGAGCAGGGCTGACCTCCTATAAGTCCTGGCCGTCGCTGTCACCAATGTGTCGTCCGCATAGCAGACGACAGCGACGCCCCGAAGGTTGGTACCACGGAGCACCCAGTCGTAACCGATGTTCCACAGGAGCGGCCCGAGGACCGAGCCCTGTGGAACACCGCGCGATACTGCCCTACGATGCCACCCGTCGGCGCCCGGATACACAACGCACCTGTCAGACAAGTACGCGTGCACCAGACACCGAAGGTAGGGCGGCACCTCGTGGTACCGCAGTGCTTCTTCGATGCAGGCCCAGGGCATGGTGTTGAACGCGTTGGCGATGTCGAGAGACACCGCCACCACGACCTTACCCCGGGACACTGCATCTTCCGCCTGTGCCTTGACCCGCAGAATGGCGTGGACCGTTGACCGGCCCCGCCGGAACCCGAACTGGCAGTCCGCCAAATCCGGGCCCGTGTTCTCCAAATGCTCGACGAGGCGCGCGTGCACGATGCGCTCAAAGAGCGTGATGTGTGGGTGGTGAGTTGTGTGTGATGGTGGGTGGTGTGTCATGGTGGGTGGTGTGGAAGTAATGGTGGGTGGTATGTGGGTGGTGGGTGGTATGTGGGTGGTGGGTATGTGGGTGGTGGGTGGTGTGATGGTGGGTGGTGTCATGGTGGGTGGTGTGTGGGTGGTGAGTTGTGTGTGATGGTGGGTGGTGTCATGGTGGGTGGTGTGGAAGTAATGGTGGGTGGTATGTGGGTGATGGGTGGTATGTGGGTGGTGGGTATGTGGGTGGTGGCTGGTGTGATGGTGGGTGGTATGTGGGTGGTGGGTGATGTGTGGTACGTGGTATGTGGGTGGTGGGTGGTGTGTCATGGTGGGTGGTGTGTCATGGTGGGTGGTGGGTATGTGGGTGGGGGGTATGTGGGTGGTGGGTGGTGAGTTGTGTGTGATGGTGGGTGGTGTCATTGTGGGTGGTGTGGAAGTAATGGTGGGTGGTATGTGGGTGGTGGGTATGTGGGTGCTGGGTGGTGTGATGGTGGGTGGTATGTGGGTGGTGGGTGATGTGTGGTACGTGGTATGTGGGTGGTGAGTTGTGTGTGATGGTGGGTGATGTGTGGCAGGGTGGTGTGTAGGTTTGATATGTGGCGGTGGGTGATTTGGTATGAGGTGGTGGGTTATGTGTGGTACGTGGTATGTGGGTGGTGGGTGGTGTGTCATGGTGGGTGGTGAGTTGTGTGTGATGGTGGGTGGTGTCATGGTGGGTGGTGTGTGGGTGGTGAGTTGTGTGTGATGGTGGGTGGTGTCATGGTGGGTGGTGTGGAAGTAATGGTGGGTGGTATGTGGGTGATGGGTGGTATGTGGGTGGTGGGTATGTGGGTGGTGGCTGGTGTGATGGTGGGTGGTATGTGGGTGGTGGTGATGTGTGGTACGTGGTATGTGGGTGGTGGGTGGTGTGTCATGGTGGGTGGTGTGTCATGGTGGGTGGTGGGTATGTGGGTGGGGGGTATGTGGGTGGTGGGTGGTGAGTTGTGTGTGATGGTGGGTGGTGTCATTGTGGGTGGTGTGGAAGTAATGGTGGGTGGTATGTGGGTGGTGGGTATGTGGGTGCTGGGTGGTATGTGGGTGGTGGGTGATGTGTGGTACGTGGTATGTGGGTGGTGAGTTGTGTGTGATGGTGGGTGATGTGTGGCAGGGTGGTGTGTAGGTTTGATATGTGGCGGTGGGTGATTTGGTATGAGGTGGTGGGTTATGTGTGGTACGTGGTATGTGGGTGGTGGGTGGTGTGTCATGGTGGGTGGTGAGTTGTGTGTGATGGTGGGTGGTGTCATGGTGGGTGGTGTGGAATTAATGGTGGGTGGTATGTGGATGGTGGGTATGTGGGTGCTGGGTGGTGTGATGGTGGGTGGTATGTGGGTGGTGGGTGATGTGTGGTACGTGGTATGTGGGTGGTGGGTGGTGTCATGGTGGGTGGTGTGGAAGTAATGGTGGGTGGTATGTGGATGGTGGGTATGTGGGTGCTGGGTGGTGTGATGGTGGGTGGTATGTGGGTGGTGGGTGATGTGTGGTACGTGGTATGTGGGTGGTGGGTGGTGTCATGGTGGGTGGTGTGGAAGTAATGGTGGGTGGTATGTGGGTGATGGGTGGTATGTGGGTGGTGGGTATGTGGGTGGTGGGTATGTGGGTGGTGGGTGGTGTGTCATGGTGGGTGGTGTGGAAGTAATGGTGGGTGGTATGTGGGTGGTGGTTATGTGGGTGGTGGGTGGTGTGATGGTGGGTGGTGTCATGGTGGGTGGTGTGTGGGTGGTGAGTTGTGTGTGATGGTGGGTGGTGTCATGGTGGGTGGTGTGGAAGTAATGGTGGGTGGTATGTGGGTGATGGGTGGTATGTGGGTGGTGGGTATGTGGGTGGTGGGTGGTGTGATGGTGGGTGGTATGTGGGTGGTGGGTGATGTGTGGTACGTGGTATTTGGGTGGTGGGTGGTGTGTCATAGTGGGTGGTGTGTGGGTGGTGGGTATGTGGGTGGTGGGTATGTGGGTGGTGGGTGGTGAGTTGTGTGTGATGGTGGGTGGTGTCATGGTGGGTGGTGTGGAAGTAATGGTGGGTGGTATGTGGGTGGTGGGTGGTATGTGGGTGGTGGGTATGTGGGTGGTGGGTATGTGGGTGCTGGGTGATGTGATGGTGGGTGGTATGTGGGTGGTGGGTGATGTGTGGTACGTGGTATGTGGGTGGTGGGTGGTATGTCATGGTGGGTGGTGAGTTGTATGTGATGGTGGGTGATGTATGGCAGGGTGGTGTGTAGGTTTGATATGTGGCGGTGGGTGATTTGGTATGAGGTGGTGGGTTATGTGTGGTACGTGGTATGTGGGTGGTGGGTGGTGTGTCATGGTGGGTGGTGAGTTGTGTGTGATGGTGGGTGGTGTGTCATGGTGGGTGGTGTGGAAGTTATGGTGGGTGGTATGTGGGTGGTGGGTGGTATGTGGGTGGTGGGTATGTGGGTGGTGGGTATGTGGGTGGTGGGTGGTGTGATGGTGGGTGGTGTCATGGTGGGTGGTATGTGGGTGGTGAGTTGTGTGTGAACGGTGGGTGGTGTCATGGTGGGTGGTGTGGAAGTAATGGTGGGTGGTATGTGGGTGATGGGTGGTATGTGGGTGGTGGGTATGTGGGTGGTGAGTTGTGTGTGATGGTGGGTGGTGTCATGGTGGGTGGTGTGGAAGTAATGGTGGGTGGTATGTTGGTGGTGGGTATGTGGGTGCTGGGTGGTGTGATGGTGGGTGGTATGTGGGTGGTGGGTGATGTGTGGTACGTGGTATGTGGGTGGTGGGTGGTGTCGTGGTGGGTGGTGTGGAAGTAATGGTGGGTGGTATGTGGGTGGTAGGTGGTATGTGGGTGGTGGGTGTGTGGGTGGTGGGTATGTGGGTGCTGGGTGGTGTGATGGTGGGTGGTATGTGGGTGGTGGGTGATGTGTGGTACGTGGTATGTGGGTGGTGGGTGATGTGTGCGTGGTGAGTGGTATGTGGGTGGTGGGTATGTGGGTGGTGGGTATGTGGGTGGTGGGTATGTGGGTGGTGGGTATGTGGGTGGTGGGTATGTGGGTGGTGGGTATGTGGGTGGTGGGTATGTGGGTGGTGGGTATGTGGGTGGTGGGTATGTGGGTGGTGGGTATGTGGGTGGTGGGTGGTGTGTCATGGTGGGTGGTGTGGAAGTAATGGTGGGTGGTATGTGGGTGGTGGTTATGTGGGTGGTAGGTATGTGGGTGCTGGGTGGTGTGATGGTTGGTGGTATGTGGGTGGTGGGTGATGTGTGGTACGTGGTATGTGGGTGGTGGGTGATGTGTGGGTGGTGAGTTGTGTGTGATGGTGGGTGGTGTGTCATGGTGGGTGGTGTGGAAGTAATGGTGGGTGGTATGTGGGTGGTGGGTGGTATGTGGGTGGTGGGTATGTGGGTGGTGGGTATGTGGGTGGTGAGTGGTGTGATGGTGGGTGGTGTCATGGTGGGTGGTGTGTGGGTGGTGAGTTGTGTGTGAACGGTGGGTGGTGTCATGGTGGGTGGTGTGGAAGTAATGGTGGGTGGTATAAGGGTGATGGGTGGTATGTGGGTGGTGGGTATGTGGGTGGTGGGTGATGTGATGGTGGGTGGTATGTGGGTGGTGGGTGATGTGTGGTCTGTGGTATGTGGGTGGTGGGTGGTGTGGAAGTAATGGTGGGTGGTATGTGGGTGGTAGGTGGTATGTGGGTGGTGGGTGTGTGGGTGGTGGGTATGTGGTTGCTGGGTGGTGTGATGGTGGGTGGTATGTGGGTGGTGGGTGATGTGTGGTACGTGGTATGTGGGTGGTGGGTGATGTGTGCGTGGTGAGTTGTGTGTGATGGTGGGTGGTGTGTCATGGTGGGTGGTGTGTCATGGTGGGTGGTGTGGAAGTAATGGTGGGTGGTACGTGGGTGGTGGGTGGTATGTGGGTGGTGGGTATGTGGGTGGTGGGTATGTGGGTGGTGGGTATGTGGGTGGTGGGTGGTGTGATGGTGGGTGGTGTCATGGTGGGTGGTGTGTGGGTGGTGAGTTGTGTGTGAACGGTGGGTGGTGTCATGGTGGGTGGTGTGGAAGTAATGGTGGGTGGTATGTGGGTGATGGGTGGTATGTGGGTGGTGGGTATGTGGGTGGTGGGTGGTGTGATGGTGGGTGGTATGTGGGTGGTGGGTGATGTGTGGTACGTGGTATGTGGGTGGTGGGTGGTGTGGAAGTAATGGTGGGTGGTATGTGGGTGGTGGGTGTGTGGGTGGTGGGTATGTGGGTGCTGGGTGGTGTGATGGTGGGTGGTATGTGGGTGGTGGGTATGTGGGTGCTGGGTGGTGTGATGGTGGGTGGTATGTGGGTGGTGGGTGGTGTGTCATGGTGGGTGGTGTGTGGGTGGTGGGTATGTGGGTGGTGGGTATGTGGGTGGTGGGTATGTGGGTGGTGGGTGGTGAGTTGTGTGTGATGGTGGGTGGTGTCATGTTGGGTGTTGTGGAAGTAATGGTGGGTGGTATGTGGGTGGTGGGTATGTGGGTGCTGGGTGGTGTGATGGTGGGTGGTATGTGGGTGGTGGGTGATGTGTGGTACGTGGTATGTGGGTGGTGGGTGGTGTGTCATGGTGGGTGGTGAGTTGTGTGTGATGGTGGGTGATGAGTGGCAGGGTGGTGTGTAAGTAATGGTGGGTGGTGGGTGATGTGTTGTACGTGGGTGGTGGGTGATGTGATGTACGTGGTATGTGGGTGGTGAGTTGTGTCTGATGGTGGGTGGTGTGTCATGGTGGGTGGTGTGGAAGTAATGGTGGGTGGTATGTGGGTGGTGGGTATGTGGGTGGTGGGTGATGTATTGTACGTGGTATGTGGGTGGTGGGTGGTGGGTGGTGTGATGGTGGGTGGTATTTGGGTGGGTGGTATGTGGGTGGTGGGTAGTGGGTGAATGGTGGTATGTGGGTGGTGGGTATGTGGGTGGTGGGTATGTGGGTGGTGGGTGGTGTGATGGTGGGTGGTGTGTGATGGTGGAAGGTGTATGATGGTGGGTGGTATGTGGGTGGTGGGTGGTATGTGGGTGGTGGGTATGTGGGTGGTGGCTGGTGTGATGGTGGGTGGTGTGATTGTGGGTGGTGTGTGATGGTGGGTGGTGGGTGAAGTGTTGTACGTGGTATGTGGATGGTGGGTAGTGGGTGGTGTCATGGTGGGTGGTGTGGAAGTAATGGTGGGTGGTATGTGGGTGGTGGGTATGTGGGTGCTGGGTGGTGTGATGGTGGGTGGTATGTGGGTGGTGGGTGATGTGTGGTACGTGGTATGTGGGTGGTGAGTTGTGTGTGATGGTGGGTGATGTGTGGCAGGGTGGTGTGTAGGTTTGATATGTGGCGGTGGGTGATTTGGTATGAGGTGGTGGGTTATGTGTGGTACGTGGTATGTGGGTGGTGGGTGGTGTGTCATGGTGGGTGGTGAGTTGTGTGTGATGGTGGGTGGTGTCATGGTGGGTGGTCCGGAAGTAATGGTGGGTGGTATGTGGGTGATGGGTGGTATGTGGGTGGTGGGTATGTGGGTGTTGGGTATGTGGGTGTTGGGTGGTGTGTCATGGTGGGTGGTGTGTGGGTGGTGGGTATGTGGGTGGTGGGTGATGTGTGGTACGTGGTATGTGGGTGGTGGGTGATGTGTGGGTGGTGAGTTGTGTGTGATGGTGGGTGGTGTGTCATGGTGGGTGGTGTGGAAGTAATGGTGGGTGGTATGTGGGTGGTGGGTGGTATGTGGGTGGTGGGTATGTGGGTGGTGGGTATGTGGGTGGTGGGTGGTGTGATGGTGGGTGGTGTCATGGTGGGTGGTGTGTGGGTGGTGAGTTTTGTGTGAACGGTGGGTGGTGTCATGGTGGGTGGTGTGGAAGTAATGGTGGGTGGTATGTGGGTGATGGGTGGTATGTGGGTGGTGGGTATGTGGGTGGTGGGTGATATGATGGTGGGTGGTATGTGGGTGGTGGGTGATGTGTGGTCTGTGGTATGTGGGTGGTGGGTGGTGTGGAAGTAATGGTGGGTGGTATGTGGGTGGTAGGTGGTATGTGGGTGGTGGGTGTGTGGGTGGTGGGTATGTGGTTGCTGGGTGGTGTGATGGTGGGTGGTATGTGGGTGGTGGGTGATGTGTGGTACGTGGTATGTGGGTGGTGAGTGATGTGTGCGTGGTGAGTTGTGTGTGATGGTGGGTGGTGTGTCATGGTGGGTGGTGTGTCATGGTGGGTGGTGTGGAAGTAATGGTGGGTGGTACGTGGGTGGTGGGTGGTATGTGGGTGGTGGGTATGTGGGTGGTGGGTATGTGGGTGGTGGGTATGTGGGTGGTGGGTGGTGTGATGGTGGGTGGTGTCATGGTGGGTGGTGTGTGGGTGGTGAGTTGTGTGTGAACGGTGGGTGGTGTCATGGTGGGTGGTGTGGAAGTAATGGTGGGTGGTATGTGGGTGATGGGTGGTATGTGGGTGGTGGGTATGTGGGTGGTGGGTGGTGTGATGGTGGGTGGTATGTGGGTGGTGGGTGATGTGTGGTACGTGGTATGTGGGTGGTGGGTGGTGTGGAAGTAATGGTGGGTGGTATGTGGGTGGTGGGTGTGTGGGTGGTGGGTATGTGGGTGTTGGGTATGTGGGTGTTGGGTGGTGTGTCATGGTGGGTGGTGTGTGGGTGGTGGGTATGTGGGTGGTGGGTATGTGGGTGGTGGGTGATGTATTGTACGTGGTATGTGGGTGGTGGGTGGTGGGTGGTGTGATGGTGGGTGGTATTTGGGTGGGTGGTATGTGGGTGGTGGGTATGTGGGTGAATGGTGGTATGTGGGTGGTGGGTATGTGGGTGGTGGGTATGTGGGTGGTGGGTGGTGTGATGGTGGGTGGTGTGTGATTGTGGGTGGTATGTGGGTGGTGGGTGGTATGTGGGTGGGTGGTATGTGGGTGGTGGGTATGTGGGTGGTGGGTGGTATGTGGGTGGTGGGTATGTGGGTGGTGGGTGGTGTGATGGTGGGTGGTGTCATGGTGGGTGGTGTGTGGGTGGTGAGTTGTGTGTGATGGTGGGTGGTGTCATGGTGGGTGGTGTGGAAGTAATGGTGGGTGGTATGTGGGTGATGGGTGGTATGTGGGTGGTGGGTATGTGGGTGGTGGCCTGTGTGATGGTGGGTGGTATGTGGGTGGTGGGTGATGTGTGGTACGTGGTATGTGGGTGGTGGGTGGTGTGTCATGGTGGGTGGTGTGTGGGTGGTGGGTATATAGGTGGTGGGTATGTGGGTGGTGGGTGGTGAGTTGTGTGTGACGGTGGGTGGTGTCATGGTGGGTGGTGTGGAAGTAATGGTGGGTGGTATGTGGGTGGTGGGTTTGTGGGTGCTGGGTGGTGTGATGGTGGGTGGTATGTGGGTGGTGGGTGATGTGTGGTACGTGGTATGTGGGTGGTGAATTGTGTGTGATGGTGGGTGATGTGTGGCAGGGTGGTGTGTAGGTTTGATATGTGGCGGTGGGTGATTTGGTATGAGGTGGTGGGTTATGTGTGGTACGTGGTATGTGGGTGGTGGGTATGTGGGTGGTGGGTGATGTATTGTACGTGGTATGTGGGTGGTGGGTGGTGGGTGGTGTGATAGTGGGTGGTGTGTGGGTGGTGGGTATGTGGGTGGTGGGTATGTGGGTGGTGGGTGGTGAGTTGTGTGTGATGGTGGGTGGTGTCATGGTGGGTGTTGTGGAAGTAATGGTGGGTGGTATGTGGGTGGTGGGTATGTGGGTGCTGGGTGGTGTGATGGTGGGTGGTATGTGGGTGGTGGGTGATGTGTGGTACGTGGTATGTGGGTGGTGGGTGGTGTGTCATGGTGGGTGGTGAGTTGTGTGTGATGGTGGGTGATGTGTGGCAGGGTGGTGTGTAAGTAATGGTGGGTGGTGGGTGATGTGTTGTACGTGGGTGGTGGGTGATGTGATGTACGTGGTATGTGGGTGGTGAGTTGTGTCTGATGGTGGGTGGTGTGTCATGGTGGGTGGTGTGGAAGTAATGGTGGGTGGTATGTGGGTGGTGGGTATGTGGGTGGTGGGTGATGTATTGTACGTGGTATGTGGGTGGTGGGTGGTGGGTGGTGTGATGGTGGGTGGTATTTGGGTGGGTAGTATGTGGGTGGTGGGTATGTGGGTGAATGGTGGTATGTGGGTGGTGGGTATGTGGGTGGTGGGTATGTGGGTGGTGGGTGGTGTGATGGTGGGTGGTATGTGATGGTGGAAGGTGTGTGATGGTGGGTGGTATGTGGGTGGTGGGTGGTATGTGGGTGGTGGGTATGTGGGTGGTGGCTGGTGTGATGGTGGGTGGTGTGATTGTGGGTGGTGTGTGATGGTGGGTGGTGGGTGAAGTGTTGTACGTGGTATGTGGATGGTGGGTAGTGGCTGGTGTGATTGTGGGTGGTATGTGGGTGGTGGGTGGTATGTGGGTGGGTGGTATGTGGGTGGTGGGTATGTGGGTGGTGGGTGGTATGTGGGTGGTGGGTATGTGGGTGGTGGGTGGTGTGATGGTGGGTGGTGTCATGGTGGGTGGTGTGTGGGTGGTGAGTTGTGTGTGATGGTGGGTGGTGTCATGGTAGGTGGTGTGGAAGTAATGGTGGGTGGTATGTGGGTGATGGGTGTTATGTGGGTGGTGGGTATGTGGATGGTGGCTGGTGTGATGGTGGGTGGTATGTGGGTGGTGGGTGATGTGTGGTACGTGGTATGTGGGTGGTGGGTGGTGTGTCATGGTGGGTGGTGTGTGGGTGGTGGGTATGTAGGTGGTGGGTATGTGGGTGGTGGGTGGTGAGTTGTGTGTGATGGTGGGTGGTGTCATGGTGGGTGGTGTGGAAGTAATGGTGGGTGGTATGTGGGTGATGGGTATGTGGGTACTGGGTGGTGTGATGGTGGGTGGTATGTGGGTGGTGGGTGATGTGTGGTACGTGGTATGTGGGTGGTGAGTTGTGTGTGATGGTGGGTGATGTGTGGCAGGGTGGTGTGTAGGTTTGATATGTGGCGGTGGGTGATTTGGTATGAGGTGGTGGATTATGTGTGGTACGTGGTATGTGGGTGGTGGGTGGTGTGTCATGGTGGGTGGTGAGTTGTGTGTGATGGTGGGTGGTGTCATGGTGGGTGGTCCGGAAGTAATGGTGGGTGGTATGTGGGGGATGGGTGGTATGTGGGTGGTGGGTATGTGGGTGTTGGGTATGTGGGTGTTGGGTGGTGTGTCATGGTGGGTGGTGTGTGGGTGGTGGGTATGTGGGTGGTGGGTATGTGGGTGGTGGGTGATGTATTGTACGTGGTATGTGGGTGGTGGGTGGTGGGTGGTGTGATGGTGGGTGGTATTTGGGTGGGTGGTATGTGGGTGGTGGGTATGTGGGTGAATGGTGGTATGTGGGTGGTGGGTATGTGGGTGGTGGGTATGTGGGTGGTGGGTGGTGTGATGGTGGGTGGTGTGTGATGGTGGAAGGTGTGTGATGGTGGGTGGTTTGTGGGTGGTGGGTGGAATGTTGGTGGTGGGTATGTGGGTGGTGGCTGGTGTGATGGTGGGTGGTGTGATTGTGGGTGGTGTGTGATGGTGGGTGGTGGGTGAAGTGTTGTACGTGGTATGTGGATGGTGGGTAGTGGGTGGTGTGATTGTGGGTGGTATGTGGGTGGTGGGTGGTATGTGGTTGGGTGGTATGTGGGTGGTGGGTATGTGGGTGGTGGGTGGTATGTGGGTGGTGGGTATGTGGGTGGTGGGTGGTGTGATGGTGGGTGGTGTCATGGTGGGTGGTGTGTGGGTGGTGAGTTGTGTGTGATGGTGGGTGGTGTCATGGTGGGTGGTGTGGAAGTAATGGTGGGTGGTATGTGGGTGATGGGTGGTATGTGGGTGGTGGGTATGTGGGTGGTGGCTGGTGTGATGGTGGGTGGTATGTGGGTGGTGGGTGATGTGTGGTACGTGGTATGTGGGTGGTGGGTGGTGTGTCATGGTGGGTGGTGTGTGGGTGGTGGGTATATAGGTGGTGGGTATGTGGGTGGTGGGTGGTGAGTTGTGTGTGACGGTGGGTGGTGTCATGGTGGGTGGTGTGGAAGTAATGGTGGGTGGTATGTGGGTGGTGGGTATGTGGGTGCTGGGTGGTGTGATGGTGGGTGGTATGTGGGTGGTGGGTGATGTGTGGTACGTGGTATGTGGGTGGTGAATTGTGTGTGATGGTGTGTGATGTGTGGCAGGGTGGTGTGTAGGTTTGATATGTGGCGGTGGGTGATTTGGTATGAGGTGGTGGGTTATGTGTGGTACGTGGTATGTGGGTGGTGGGTGGTGTGTCATGGTGGGTGGTGAGTTGTGTGGGATGGTGGGTGGTGTCATGGTGGGTGGTGAGTTGTGTGTGATGGTGGGTGGTGTCATGGTGGGTGGTCCGGAAGTAATGGTGGGTGGTATGTGGGTGATGGGTGGTATGTGGGTGGTGGGTATGTGGGTGTTGGGTATGTGGGTGTTGGGTGGTGTGTCATGGTGGGTGGTGTGTGGGTGGTGGGTATGTGGATGGTGGGTGGTGAGTTGTGTGTGATGGTGGGTGGTGTCATGGTGGGTGGTGTGGAAGTAATGGTGGGTGGTATGTGGGTGGTGGGTATGTGGGTGCTGGGTGGTGTGATGGTGGGTGGTATGTGGGTGGTGGGTGATGTGTGGTACGTGGTATGTGGGTGGTAGGTGGTGTCATGGTGGGTGGTGTGGAAGTAATGGTGGGTGGTATGTGGGTGGTAGGTGGTATGTGGGTGGTGGGTGTGTGGGTGGTGGGTATGTGGGTGCTCGGTGGTGTGATGGTGGGTGGTATGTGGGTGGTGGGTGATGTGTGGTACGTGGTATGTGGGTGGTGGGTGATGTGTGCGTGGTGAGTTGTGTGTGATGGTGGGTGGTGTGTCATGGTGGGTGGTGTGTCATGGTGGGTGGTGTGGAAGTAATGGTGGGTGGTATATGGGTGGTGGGTGGTATGTGGGTGGTGGGTATGTGGGTGGTGGGTGGTGTGATGGTGGGTGGTGTCATGGTGGGTGGTGTGTGGGTGGTGAGTTGTGTGTGATGGTGGGTGGTGTCATGGTGGGTGGTGTGGAAGTAATGGTGGGTGGTATGTGGGTGATGGGTGGTATGTGGGTGGTGGGTATGTGGGTTGTGGGTGGTGTGATGGTGGGTGGTATGTGGGTGGTGGGTGATGTGTGGTAGGGTGGTGTGTAGGCTTGATATGTGGCGGTGGGTGATTTGGTATGAGGTGGTGGGTGATGTGTTGTACGTGGTATGTGGGTGGTGGGTATGTGGGTGGTAGGTATGTGGGTGCTGGGTGGTGTGATGGTGGGTGGTATGTCGGTGGTGGGTGATGTGTGGTACGTGGTATGTGGGTGGTGGGTGGTGTGATGGTGTGTGGTGTAATGGTGGGTGATGTGTGGCAGGATGGTGTAGGTTTGATATGTGGCGGTGGGTGATTTGGTATGAGGTGGTGGGTTATGTGTGGTACGTGGTATGTGGGTGGTGGGTGATGTGTCATGGTGGGTGGTATGTGGGTGGTGGGTGGTATGTGGGTGGTGGGTATGTGGGTGGTGGCTGGTGTGATGGTGGGTGGTGTGATAGTGGGTGGTGTGTGATGGTGGGTGGTGGCTGATGTGTGGTACGTGGTATGTGGGTGGTGGGTGATGTGTCATGGTGGGTGGTATGTGGGTGGTTGGTGGTATGTCGGTGGTGGGTATGTGGGTGGTGGCTGGTGTGATGGTGGGTGGTGTCATGGTGGGTGGTGGGTGATGTGTTGTATGTGGTATGTGGGTGGTGTGTGATGGTGGCTGGTGGGTGAAGTGTTGTACGTGGTATGTGGGTGGTGAGTTGTGTGTGATGGTGGGTGGTATGATGGTGGGTGGTGTGTAAGTAATGGTGGGTGGTGGGTGGTGTGTGATGGTGGGTGGTGGGTGATGTGTTGTACGTGGTATGTGGGTGGTGGGTGGTGGGTGGTGTGATGGTGGGTGGTATGTGGGTGGTGGGTGATGTGTGGTACGTGGTATGTGGGTGGTGGGTGGTGTGATGGTGGGTGATGTGTGGTAGGGTGGTGTGTAGGTTTGATATGTGGCGGTGGGTGATTTGGTATGAGGAGGTGGAATATGTTTTGTACGTGGTATGTGGGTGGTGTGTGATGGTGGGTCGTGGGTGAAGTGTTGTACGTGGTATGTGGGTGGTGGGTGGTGGGTGGTGTGATGGTGGGTGGTATTTGTGTGGGTGGTATGTGGGTGGTGGGTATGTGGGTGGTTGGTGGTATGTGGGTGGTGGGTATGTGGGTGGTGGGTATGTGGGTGGCAGGTGGTGTGATGGTGGGTGGTGTGTGATGGTGGAAGGTGTGTGATGGTGGGTGGTATGTGGGTGGTGGGTGGTATGTGGGTGGTGGGTATGTGGGTGGTGGCTGGTGTGATGGTGGGTGGTGTGATTGTGGGTGGTGTGTGATGGTGGGTGGTGGGTGAAGTGTTGTACGTGGTATGTGGATGGTGGGTAGTGGGTGGTGTGATTGTGGGTGGTATGTGGGTGGTGGGTGGTATGTGGGTGGGTGGTATGTGGGTGGTGGGTATGTGGGTGGTGGGTGGTATATGGGTGGTGGGTATGTGGGTGGTGGGTGGTGTGATGGTGGGTGGTGTCATGGTGGGTGGTGTGTGGGTGGTGAGTTGTGTGTGATGGTGGGTGGTGTCATGGTGGGTGGTGTGGAAGTAATGGTGGGTGGTATGTGGGTGATGGGTGGTATGTGGGTGGTGGGTATGTGGGTGGTGGATGGTGTGATGGTGGGTGGTGTCATGGTGGGTGGTGTGTGGGTGGTGAGTTATGTGTGATGGTGGGTGGTGTGTCATGGTGGGTGGTGTGGAAGTAATGGTGGGTGGTATGTGGGTGGTGGGTGGTATGTGGGTGGTGTGAAGGTGGGTGATGTGTGGCAGGATGGTGTGTAGGTTTGATATGTGGCGGTGGGTGATTTGATATGAGGTGGTGGGTTATGTGTGGTACGTGGTATGTGGGTGGTGAGTTGTGTGTGATGGTGGGTGGTGTGTCATGGTGGGTGGTGTGTAAGTAATGGTGGGTGGTGGGTGGTGTATGATGGTGGGTGGTGGGTGATGTGTTGTACGTGGTATGTGGGTGGTGGGTGGTGGGTGGTGTGATGGTGGGTGGTATGTGGGTGGTGGGTGATGTGTGGTAGGGTGGTGTGTAGGTTTGATATGTGGCGGTGGGTGATTTGGTATTAGGTGGTGGGTGATGTGTTGTACGTGGTATGTGGGTGGTGGGTGGTGTGTCATGGTGGGTGGTGTGGAAGTAATGGTGGGTGGTATGTGGGTGATGGGTGGTATGTGGGTGGTGGGTATGTGGGTGGTGGGTATGTGGGTGGTGGGTATGTGGGTGGTGGGTGGTGTGTCATGGTGGGTGGTGTGGAAGTAATAGTGGGTGGTATGTGGGTGGTGGTTATGTGGGTGGTAGGTATGTGGGTGCTGGGTGGTGTGATGGTGGGTGGTACGTGGGTGGTGGGTGATGTGTGGTACGTGGTATGTGGGTGGTGGGTGATGTGTGGGTGGTGAGTTGTGTGTGATGGTGGGTGGTGTGTCATGGTGGGTGGTGTGGAAGTAATGGTGGGTGGTATGTGGGTGGTGGGTGGTATGTGGGTGGTGGGTGGTATGTGGGTGGTGGGTATGTGGGTGGTGGGTATGTGGGTGGTGGGTGGTGTGATGGTGGGTGGTGTCATGGTGGGTGGTGTGTGGGTGGTGAGTTGTGTGTGAACGGTGGGTGGTGTCATGGTGGGTGGTGTGGAAGTAATGGTGGGTGGTATGTGGGTGATGGGTGGTATGTGGGTGGTGGGTATGTGGGTGGTGAGTTGTGTGTGATGGTGGGTGGTGTCATGGTGGGTGGTGTGGAAGTAATGGTGGGTGGTATGTTGGTGGTGGGTATGTGGGTGCTGGGTGGTGTGATGGTGGGTGGTATGTGGGTGGTGGGTGATGTGTGGTACGTGGTATGTGGGTGGTGAGTTGTGTGTGATGGTGGGTGATGTGTGGCAGGGTGGTGTGTAGGTTTGATATGTGGCGGTGGGTGATTTGGTATGAGGTGGTGGGTTATGTATGGTACGTGGTATGTGGGTGGTGGGTGGTGTGTCATGGTGGGTGGTGAGTTGTGTGTGATGGTGGGTGGTGTCATGGTGGGTGGTGTGGAAGTAATGGTGGGTGGTATGTGGATGGTGGGTATGTGGGTGCTGGGTGGTGTGATGGTGGGTGGTATGTGGGTGGTGGGTGATGTGTGGTACGTGGTATGTGGGTGGTGGGTGGTGTCATGGTGGGTGGTGTGGAAGTAATGGTGGGTGGTATGTGGGTGGTAGGTGGTATGTGGGTGGTGGGTGTGTGGGTGGTGGGTATGTGGGTGCTGGGTGGTGTGATGGTGGGTGGTATGTGGGTGGTGGGTGATGTGTGGTACGTGGTATGTGGGTGGTGGGTGATGTGTGCGTGGTGAGTTGTGTGTGATGGTGGGTGGTGTGTCATGGTGGGTGGTGTGTCATGGTGGGTGGTGTGGAAGTAATGGTGGGTGGTATGTGGGTGGTGGGTGGTATGTGGGTGGTGGGTATGTGGGTGGTGGGTATGTGGGTGGTGGATGGTGTGATGGTGGGTGGTGTCATGGTGGGTGGTGTGTGGGTAGTGAGTTGTGTGTGATGGTGGGTGGTGTGTCATGGTGGGTGGTGGGGAAGTAATGGTGGGTGGTATGTGGGTGGTGGGTGGTATGTGGGTGGTGTGAAGGTGGGTGATGTGTGGCAAGATGGTGTGTAGGTTTGATATGTGGCGGTGGGTGATTTGATATGAGGTGGTGGGTTATGTGTGGTACGTGGTATGTGGGTGGTGAGTTGTGTGTGATGGTGGGTGGTGTGTCATGGTGGGTGGTGTGTAAGTAATGGTGGGTGGTGGGTGGTGTATGATGGTGGGTGATGGGTGATGTGTTGTACGTGGTATGTGGGTGGTGGGTGGTGGGTGGTGTGATGGTGGGTGGTATGTGGGTGGTGGGTGATGTGTGGTAGGGTGGAGTGTAGGTTTGATATGTGGCGGTGGGTGATTTGGTATGAGGTGGTGGGTTATGTGTGGTACGTGGTATGTGGGTGGTGGGTGGTGTGTCATGGTGGGTGGTGAGTTGTGTGTGATGGTGGGTGGTGTCATGGTGGGTGGTCCGGAAGTAATGGTGGGTGGTATGTGGGTGATGGGTGGTATGTGGGTGGTGGGTATGTGGGTGTTGGGTATGTGGGTGTTGGGTGGTGTGTCATGGTGGGTGGTGTGTGGGTGGTGGGTATGTGGGTGGTGGGTATGTGGATGGTGGGTGGTGAGTTGTGTGTGATGGTGGGTGGTGTCATGGTGGGTGGTGTGGAAGTAATGGTGGGTGGTATGTGGGTGGTGGGTATGTGGGTGCTGGGTGGTGTGATGGTGGGTGGTATGTGGGTGGTGGGTGATGTGTGGTACGTGGTATGTGGTTGGTGGGTGGTGTCATGGTGGGTGGTGTGGAAGTAATGGTGGGTGGTATGTGGGTGGTAGGTGGTATGTGGGTGGTGGGTGTGTGGGTGGTGGGTATGTGGGTGCTGGGTGGTGTGATGGTGGGTGGTATGTGGGTGGTGGGTGATGTGTGGTACGTGGTATGTGGGTGGTGGGTGATGTGTGCGTGGTGAGTTGTGTGTGATGGTGGGTGGTGTGTCATGGTGGGTGGTGTGTCATGGTGGGTGGTGTGGAAGTAATGGTGGGTGGTATATGGGTGGTGGGTGGTATGTGGGTGGTGGGTATGTGGGTGGTGGGTGGTGTGATGGTGGGTGGTGTCATGGTGGGTGGTGTGTGGGTGGTGAGTTGTGTGTGATGGTGGGTGGTGTCATGGTGGGTGGTGTGGAAGTAATGGTGGGTGGTATGTGGGTGATGGGTGGTATGTGGGTGGTGGGTATGTGGGTGGTGGGTGGTGTGATGGTGGGTGGTATGTGGGTGCTGGGTGGTGTGATGGTGGGTGGTATGTGTTGTACGTGGTATGTGGGTGGTGGGTGGTGTGTCATGGTGGGTGGTGATTTGGTATGAGTTGGTGGGTTATGTGTGGTACGTGGTATGTGGGTGGTGTGGAAGTAATGGTGGGTGGTATGTGGATGGTGGGTGGTATGTGGGTGGTGGGTATGTGGGTAGTGGGTATGTGGGTGGTGGGTGGTGTGATGGATGGTGGTGTCATGGTGGGTGGTGTGTGGGTGGTGAGTTGTGTGTGATGGTGGGTGGTGTCATGGTGGGTGGTGTGGAAGTAATGGTGGGTGGTATGTGGGTGGTGGGTGGTGTGTCATGGTGGGTGGTGAGTTGTGTGTGATGGTGGGTGGTGTCATGGTGGGTGGTGTCATGGTGGGTGGTCCGGAAGTAATGGTGGGTGGTATGTGGGGGATGGGTGGTATGTGGGTGGTGGGTATGTGGGTGTTGGGTATGTGGGTGTTGGGTGGTGTGTCATGGTGGGTGGTGTGTGGGTGGTGGGTATGTGGGTGGTGGGTATGTGGGTGGTGGGTGATGTATTGTACGTGGTATGTGGGTGGTGGGTGGTGGGTGGTGTGATGGTGGGTGGTATTTGGGTGGGTGGTATGTGGGTGGTGGGTATGTGGGTGAATGGTGGTATGTGGGTGGTGGGTATGTGGGTGGTGGGTATGTGGGTGGTGGGTGGTGTGATGGTGGGTGGTGTGTGATGGTGGAAGGTGTGTGATGGTGGGTGGTATGTGGGTGGTGGGTGGAATGTTGGTGGTGGGTATGTGGGTGGTGGCTGGTGTGATGGTGGGTGGTGTGATTGTGGGTGGTGTGTGATGGTGGGTGGTGGGTGAAGTGTTGTACGTGGTATGTGGATGGTGGGTAGTGGGTGGTGTGATTGTGGGTGGTATGTGGGTGGTGGGTGGTATGTGGGTGGGTGGTATGTGGGTGGTGGGTATGTGGGTGGTGGGTGGTATGTGGGTGGTGGGTATGTGGGTGGTGGGTGGTGTGATGGTGGGTGGTGTCATGGTGGGTGGTGTGTGGGTGGTGAGTTGTGTGTGATGGTGGGTGGTGTCATGGTGGGTGGTGTGGAAGTAATGGTGGGTGGTATGTGGGTGATGGGTGGTATGTGGGTGGTGGGTATGTGGGTGGTGGCCTGTGTGATGGTGGGTGGTATGTGGGTGGTGGGTGATGTGTGGTACGTGGTATGTGGGTGGTGGGTGGTGTGTCATGGTGGGTGGTGTGTGGGTGGTGGGTATATAGGTGGTGGGTATGTGGGTGGTGGGTGGTGAGTTGTGTGTGACGGTGGGTGGTGTCATGGTGGGTGGTGTGGAAGTAATGGTGGGTGGTATGTGGGTGGTGGGTTTGTGGGTGCTGGGTGGTGTGATGGTGGGTGGTATGTGGGTGGTGGGTGATGTGTGGTACGTGGTATGTGGGTGGTGAATTGTGTGTGATGGTGGGTGATGTGTGGCAGGGTGGTGTGTAGGTTTGATATGTGGCGGTGGGTGATTTGGTATGAGGTGGTGGGTTATGTGTGGTACGTGGTATGTGGGTGGTGGGTATGTGGGTGGTGGGTGATGTATTGTACGTGGTATGTGGGTGGTGGGTGGTGGGTGGTGTGATGGTGGGTGGTGTGTGGGTGGTGGGTATGTGGGTGGTGGGTATGTGGGTGGTGGGTGGTGAGTTGTGTGTGATGGTGGGTGGTGTCATGGTGGGTGTTGTGGAAGTAATGGTGGGTGGTATGTGGGTGGTGGGTATGTGGGTGCTGGGTGGTGTGATGGTGGGTGGTATGTGGGTGGTGGGTGATGTGTGGTACGTGGTATGTGGGTGGTGGGTGGTGTGTCATGGTGGGTGGTGAGTTGTGTGTGATGGTGGGTGATGTGTGGCAGGGTGGTGTGTAAGTAATGGTGGGTGGTGGGTGATGTGTTGTACGTGGGTGGTGGGTGATGTGATGTACGTGGTATGTGGGTGGTGAGTTGTGTCTGATGGTGGGTGGTGTGTCATGGTGGGTGGTGTGGAAGTAATGGTGGGTGGTATGTGGGTGGTGGGTATGTGGGTGGTGGGTGATGTATTGTACGTGGTATGTGGGTGGTGGGTGGTGGGTGGTGTGATGGTGGGTGGTATTTGGGTGGGTAGTATGTGGGTGGTGGGTATGTGGGTGAATGGTGGTATGTGGGTGGTGGGTATGTGGGTGGTGGGTATGTGGGTGGTGGGTGGTGTGATGGTGGGTGGTATGTGATGGTGGAAGGTGTGTGATGGTGGGTGGTATGTGGGTGGTGGGTGGTATGTGGGTGGTGGGTATGTGGGTGGTGGCTGGTGTGATGGTGGGTGGTGTGATTGTGGGTGGTGTGTGATGGTGGGTGGTGGGTGAAGTGTTGTACGTGGTATGTGGATGGTGGGTAGTGGCTGGTGTGATTGTGGGTGGTATGTGGGTGGTGGGTGGTATGTGGGTGGGTGGTATGTGGGTGGTGGGTATGTGGGTGGTGGGTGGTATGTGGGTGGTGGGTATGTGGGTGGTGGGTGGTGTGATGGTGGGTGGTGTCATGGTGGGTGGTGTGTGGGTGGTGAGTTGTGTGTGATGGTGGGTGGTGTCATGGTAGGTGGTGTGGAAGTAATGGTGGGTGGTATGTGGGTGATGGGTGTTATGTGGGTGGTGGGTATGTGGATGGTGGCTGGTGTGATGGTGGGTGGTATGTGGGTGGTGGGTGATGTGTGGTACGTGGTATGTGGGTGGTGGGTGGTGTGTCATGGTGGGTGGTGTGTGGGTGGTGGGTATGTAGGTGGTGGGTATGTGGGTGGTGGGTGGTGAGTTGTGTGTGATGGTGGGTGGTGTCATGGTGGGTGGTGTGGAAGTAATGGTGGGTGGTATGTGGGTGATGGGTATGTGGGTACTGGGTGGTGTGATGGTGGGTGGTATGTGGGTGGTGGGTGATGTGTGGTACGTGGTATGTGGGTGGTGAGTTGTGTGTGATGGTGGGTGATGTGTGGCAGGGTGGTGTGTAGGTTTGATATGTGGCGGTGGGTGATTTGGTATGAGGTGGTGGATTATGTGTGGTACGTGGTATGTGGGTGGTGGGTGGTGTGTCATGGTGGGTGGTGAGTTGTGTGTGATGGTGGGTGGTGTCATGGTGGGTGGTCCGGAAGTAATGGTGGGTGGTATGTGGGGGATGGGTGGTATGTGGGTGGTGGGTATGTGGGTGTTGGGTATGTGGGTGTTGGGTGGTGTGTCATGGTGGGTGGTGTGTGGGTGGTGGGTATGTGGGTGGTGGGTATGTGGGTGGTGGGTGATGTATTGTACGTGGTATGTGGGTGGTGGGTGGTGGGTGGTGTGATGGTGGGTGGTATTTGGGTGGGTGGTATGTGGGTGGTGGGTATGTGGGTGAATGGTGGTATGTGGGTGGTGGGTATGTGGGTGGTGGGTATGTGGGTGGCAGGTGGTGTGATGGTGGGTGGTGTGTGATGGTGGAAGGTGTGTGATGGTGGGTGGTATGTGGGTGGTGGGTGGTATGTGGGTGGTGGGTATGTGGGTGGTGGCTGGTGTGATGGTGGGTGGTGTGATTGTGGGTGGTGTGTGATGGTGGGTGGTGGGTGAAGTGTTGTACGTGGTATGTGGATGGTGGGTAGTGGGTGGTGTGATTGTGGGTGGTATGTGGGTGGTGGGTGGTATGTGGGTGGGTGGTATGTGGGTGGTGGGTATGTGGGTGGTGGGTGGTATATAGGTGGTGGGTATGTGGGTGGTGGGTGGTGTGATGGTGGGTGGTGTCATGGTGGGTGGTGTGTGGGTGGTGAGTTGTGTGTGATGGTGGGTGGTGTCATGGTGGGTGGTGTGGAAGTAATGGTGGGTGGTATGTGGGTGATGGGTGGTATGTGGGTGGTGGGTATGTGGGTGGTGGCTGGTGTGATGGTGGGTGGTATGTGGGTGGTGGGTGATGTGTGGTACGTGGTATGTGGGTGGTGGGTGGTGTGTCATGGTGGGTGGTGTGTGGGTGGTGGGTATGTGGGTGGTGGGTGGTGTGGAAGTAATGGTGGGTGGTATGTGGGTGGTGGGTATGTGGGTGCTGGGTGGTGTGATGGTGGGTGGTATGTGTTGTACGTGGTATGTGGGTGGTGGGTGGTGTGTCATGGTGGGTGGTGATTTGGTATGAGGTGGTGGGTTATGTGTGGTACGTGGTATGTGGGTGGTGTGGAAGTAATGGTGGGTGGTATGTGGGTGGTGGGTGGTATGTGGGTGGTGGGTATGTGGGTAGTGGGTATGTGGGTGGTGGGTGGTGTGATGGTGGGTGGTGTCATGGTGGGTGGTGTGTGGGTGGTGAGTTGTGTGTGATGGTGGGTGGTGTCATGGTGGGTGGTGTGGAAGTAATGGTGGGTGGTATGTGGGTGATGGGTGGTATGTGGGTGGTGGCTGGTGTGATGGTGGGTGGTATGTGGGTGGTGGGTGATGTGTGGTACGTGGTATGTGGGTGGTGGGTGGTGTGTCATGGTGGGTGGTGTGTGGGTGGTGTGTATGTGGGTGGGGGGTATGTGGGTGGTGGGTGGTGAGTTGTGTGTGATGGTGGGTGGTGTCATTGTGGGTGGTGTGGAAGTAATGGTGGGTGGTATGTGGGTGGTGGGTATGTGGGTGCTGGGTGGTGTGATGGTGGGTGGTATGTGGGTGGTGGGTGATGTGTGGTACGTGGTATGTGGGTGGTGAGTTGTGTGTGATGGTGGGTGATGTGTGGCAGGGTGGTGTGTAGGTTTGATATGTGGCGGTGGGTGATTTGGTATGAGGTGGTGGGTTATGTGTGGTACGTGGTATGTGGGTGGTGGGTGGTGTCATGGTGGGTGGTGAGTTGTGTGTGATGGTGGGTGGTGTCATGGTGGGTGGTGTGGAAGTAATGGTGGGTGGTATGTGGATGGTGGGTATGTGGGTGCTGGGTGGTGTGATGGTGGGTGGTATGTGGGTGGTGGGTGATGTGTGGTACGTGGTATGTGGGTGGTGGGTGGTGTCATGGTGGGTGGTGTGGAAGTTATGGTGGGTGGTATGTGGGTGGTAGGTGGTATGTGGGTGGTGGGTGTGTGGGTGGTGGGTATGTGGGTGCTGGGTGGTGTGATGGTCGGTGGTATGTGGGTGGTGGGTGATGTGTGGTACGTGGTATGTGGGTGGTGGGTGATGTGTGCGTGGTGAGTTGTGTGTGATGGTGGGTGGTGTGTCATGGTGGGTGGTGTGTCATGGTGGGTGGTGTGGAAGTAATGGTGGGTGGTATGTGGGTGGTGGGTGGTATGTGGGTGGTGGGTATGTGGGTGGTGGGTATGTGGGTGGTGGATGGTGTGATGGTGGGTGGTGTCATGGTGGGTGGTGTGTGGGTGGTGAGTTGTGTGTGATGGTGGGTGGTGTCATGGTGGGTGGTGTGGAAGTAATGGTGGGTGGTATGTGGGTGATGGGTGGTATGTGGGTGGTGGGTATGTGGGTGGTGGGTATGTGGGTGGTGGGTATGTGGGTGGTGGGTGGTGTGTCATGGTGGGTGGTGTGGAAGTAATGGTGGGTGGTATGTGGGTGGTGGTTATGTGGGTGGTAGGTATGTGGGTGCTTGGTGGTGTGATGGTGGGTGGTATGTGGGTGGTGGGTGATGTTTGGTACGTGGTATGTGGGTGGTGGGTGATGTGTGGGTGGTGAGTTGTGTGTGATGGTGGGTGGTGTGTCATGGTGGGTTGTGTGGAAGTAATGGTGGGTGGTATATGGGTGGTGGGTGGTATGTGGGTGGTGGGTGGTATGTGGGTTGTGGGTATGTGGGTGGTGGGTATGTGGGTGGTGGGTGGTGTGATGGTGGGTGGTGTCATGGTGGGTGGTGTGTGGGTGGTGAGTTGTGTGATGGTGGGTGGTGTCATGGTGGGTGGTGTGGAAGTAATGGTGGGTGGTATGTGGGTGATGGGTGGTATGTGGGTGGTGGGTATGTGGGTGGTGGGTGGTGTGATGGTGGGTGGTATGTGGGTGGTGGGTGATGTGTGGTACGTGGTATTTGGGTGGTGGGTGGTGTGTCATAGTGGGTGGTGTGTGGGTGGTGGGTATGTGGGTGGTGGGTATGTGGGTGGTGGGTGGTGAGTTGTGTGTGATGGTGGTTGGTGTCATGGTGGGTGGTGTGGAAGTAATGGTGGGTGGTATGTGGGTGGTGGGTGGTATGTGGGTGGTGGGTATGTGGGTGCTGGGCGGTGTGATGGTGGGTGGTATGTGGGTGGTGGGTGAAGTGTGGTACGTGGTATGTGGGTGATGGGTGGTATGTGGGTGGTGGGTATGTGGGTGGTGGGTGGTGTGATGGTGGGTGGTATGTGGGTGGTGGGTGGTGTGTCATGGTGGGTGGTGTGTGGGTGGTGGGTATGTGGGTGGTGGGTATGTGGGTGGTGGGTGGTGAGTTGTGTGTGATGGTGGGTGGTGTCATGGTGGGTGTTGTGGAAGTAATGGTGGGTGGTATGTGGAAGGTGGGTATGTGGGTGCTGGGTGGTGTGATGGTGGGTGGTATGTGGGTGGTGGGTGATGTGTGGTACGTGGTATGTGGGTGGTGGGTGGTGTGTCATGGTGGGTGGTGAGTTGTGTGTGATGGTGGGTGATGTGTGGCAGGGTGGTGTGTAAGTAATGGTGGGTGGTTGGTGATGTGTTGTACGTGGGTGGTGGGTGATGTGATGTACGTGGTATGTGGGTGGTGAGTTGTGTCTGATGGTGGGTGGTGTGTCATGGTGGGTGGTGTGGAAGTAATGGTGGGTGGTATGTGGGTGGTGGGTATGTGGGTGGTGGGTGATGTATTGTACGTGGTATGTGGGTGGTGGGTGGTGGGTGGTATGATGGTGAGTGGTATTTGGGTGGGTGGTATGTGGGTGGTGGGTATGTGGGTGGTTGGTGGTATGTGGGTGGTGGGTATGTGGGTGGTGGGTATGTGGGTGGTGGGTGGTGTGATGGTGGGTGTTGTGTGATGGTGGAAGGTGTGTGATGGTGGGTGGTATGTGGGTGGTGGGTGGTATGTGGGTGGTGGCTGGTGTGATGGTGGGTGGTGTGATTGTGGGTGGTGTGTGATAGTGGGTGGTGGGTGAAGTGTTGTACGTGGTATGTGGATGGTGGGTAGTGGGTGGTGTGATTGTGGGTGGTATGTGGGTGGTGGGTGGTATGTGGGTGGGTGGTATGTGGGTGGGTGGTATGTGGGTGGTGGGTATGTGGGTGGTGGGTGATGTATTGTACGTGGTATGTGGGTGGTGGGTGGTGGGTGGTGTGATGGTGGGTGGTATTTGGGTGGGTAGTATGTGGGTGGTGGGTATGTGGGTACTGGGTGGTGTGATGGTGGGTGGTATGTGGGTGGTGGGTGATGTGTGGTACGTGGTATGTGGGTGGTGAGTTGTGTGTGATGGTGGGTGATGTGTGGCAGGGTGGTGTGTAGGTTTGATATGTGGCGGTGGGTAATTTGGTATGAGGTGGTGGGTTATGTGTGGTACGTGGTATGTGGGTGGTGGGTGGTGTGTCATGGTGGGTGGTGAGTTGTGTGTGATGGTGGGTGGTGTCATGGTGGGTGGTCCGGAAGTAATGGTGGGTGGTATGTGGGTGATGGGTGGTATGTGGGTGGTGGGTATGTGGGTGTTGGGTATGTGGGTGTTGGGTGGTGTGTCATGGTGGGTGGTGTGTGGGTGGTGGGTATGTGGGTGGTGGGTATGTGGGTGGTGGGTGATGTATTGTACGTGGTATGTGGGTGGTAGGTGGTGGGTGGTGTGATGGTGGGTGGTGTGTGGGTGGTGGGTATGTGGGTGGTGGGTATGTGGGTGGTGGGTGGTGAGTTGTGTGTGATGGTGGGTGGTGTCATGGTGGGTGTTGTGGAAGTAATGGTGGGTGGTATGTGGGTGGTGGGTATGTGGGTGCTGGGTGGTGTGATGGTGGGTGGTATGTGGGTGGTGGGTGATGTGTGGTACGTGGTATGTGGGTGGTGGGTGGTGTGTCATGGTGGGTGGTGAGTTGTGTGTGATGGTGGGTGATGTGTGGCAGGGTGGTGTGAAAGTAATGGTGGGTGGTGGGTGATGTGTTGTACGTGGGTGGTGGGTGATGTGATGTACGTGGTATGTGGGTGGTGAGTTGTGTCTGATGGTGGGTGGTGTGTCATGGTGGGTGGTGTGGAAGTAATGGTGGGTGGTATGTGGGTGGTGGGTATGTGGGTGGTGGGTGATGTATTGTACGTGGTATGTGGGTGGTGGGTGGTGGGTGGTGTGATGGTGGGTGGTATTTGGGTGGGTAGTATGTGGGTGGTGGGTATGTGGGTGAATGGTGGTATGTGGGTGGTGGGTATGTGGGTGGTGGGTATGTGGGTGGTGGGTGGTGTGATGGTGGGTGGTATGTGATGGTGGAAGGTGTGTGATGGTGGGTGGTATGTGGGTGGTGGGTGATGTGTTGTACGTGGTATGTGGGAGGTGGGTGGTGTGTCATGGTGGGTGGTGATTTGGTATGAGGTGGTGGGTTATGTGTGGTACGTGGTATGTGGGTGGTGTGGAAGTAATGGTGGGTGGTATGTGGGTGGTGGGTGGTATGTGGGTGGTGGGTATGTGGGTAGTGGGTATGTGGGTGGTGGGTGGTGTGATGGTGGGTGGTGTCATGGTGGGTGGTGTGTGGGTGGTGAGTTGTGTGTGATGGTGGGTGGTGTCATGGTGGGTGGTGTGGAAGTAATGGTGGGTGGTATGTGGGTGATGGGTGGTATGTGGGTGGTGGGTATGTGGGTGGTGGCTGGTGTGATGGTGGGTGGTATGTGGGTGGTGGGTGATGTGTGGTACGTGGTATGTGGGTGGTGGGTGGTGTGTCATGGTGGGTGGTGTGTGGGTGGTGGGTATGTGGGTGGGGGGTATGTGGGTGGTGGGTGGTGAGTTGTGTGTGATGGTGGGTGGTGTCATTGTGGGTGGTGTGAAGTAATGGTGGGTGGTATGTGGGTGGTGGGTATGTGGGTGCTGGGTGGTGTGATGGTGGGTGGTATGTGGGTGGTGGGTGATGTGTGGTACGTGGTATGTGGGTGGTGAGTTGTGTGTGATGGTGGGTGATGTGTGGCAGGGTGGTGTGTAGGTTTGATATGTGGCGGTGGGTGATTTGGTATGAGGTGGTGGGTTATGTATGGTACGTGGTATGTGGGTGGTGGGTGGTGTGTCATGGTGGGTGGTGAGTTGTGTGTGATGGTGGGTGGTGTCATGGTGGGTGGTGTGGAAGTAATGGTGGGTGGTATGTGGATGGTGGGTATGTGGGTGCTGGGTGTTGTGATGGTGGGTGGTATGTGGGTGGTGGGTGATGTGTGGTACGTGGTATGTGGGTGGTGGGTGGTGTCATGGTGGGTGGTGTGGAAGTAATGGTGGGTGGTATGTGGGTGGTAGGTGGTATGTGGGTGGTGGGTGTGTGGGTGGTGGGTATGTGGGTGCTGGGTGGTGTGATGGTGGGTGGTATGTGGGTGGTGGGTGATGTGTGGTACGTGGTATGTGGGTGGTGGGTGATGTGTGCGTGGTGAGTTGTGTGTGATGGTGGGTGGTGTGTCATGGTGGGTGGTGTGTCATGGTGGGTGGTGTGGAAGTAATGGTGGGTGGTATGTGGGTGGTGGGTGGTATGTGGGTGGTGGGTATGTGGGTGGTGGATGGTGTGATGGTGGGTGGTGTCATGGTGGGTGGTGTGTGGGTAGTGAGTTGTAGGTGATGGTGGGTGGTGTGTCATGGTGGGTGGTGGGGAAGTAATGGTGGGTGGTATGTGGGTGGTGGGTGGTATGTGGGTGGTGTGAAGGTGGGTGATGTGTGGCAGGATGGTGTGTAGGTTTGATATGTGGCGGTGGGTGATTTGATATGAGGTGGTGGGTTATGTGTGGTACGTGGTATGTGGGTGGTGAGTTGTGTGTGATGGTGGGTGGTGTGTCATGGTGGGTGGTGTGTAAGTAATGGTGGGTGGTGGGTGGTGTATGATGGTGGGTGGTGGGTGATGTGTTGTACGTGGTATGTGGGTGGTGGGTGGTGGGTGGTGTGATGGTGGGTGGTATGTGGGTGGTGGGTGATGTGTGGTAGGGTGGTGTGTAGGTTTGATATGTGGCGGTGGGTGATTTGGTATGAGGTGGTGGGTGATGTGTTGTACGTGGTATGTGGGTGGTGGGTGGTGTGTCATGGTGGGTGGTGTGGAAGTAATGGTGGGTGGTATGTGGGTGGTGGGTGATGTGTGGTACGTGGTATGTGGGTGGTGGGTGGTGTCATGGTGGGTGGTGTGGAAGTAATGGTGGGTGGTATGTGGGTGGTAGGTGGTATGTGGGTGGTGGGTGTGTGGGTGGTGGGTATGTGGGTGCTGGGTGGTGTGATGGTGGGTGGTATGTGGGTGGTGGGTGATGTGTGGTACGTGGTATGTGGGTGGTGGGTTATGTGTGCGTGGTGAGTTGTGTGTGATGGTGGGTGGTGTGTCATGGTGGGTGGTGTGTCATGGTGAGTGGTGTGGAAGTAATGGTGGGTGGTATGTGGGTGGTGGGTGGTATGTGGGTGGTGGGTATGTGGGTGGTGGGTATGTGGGTGGTGGATGGTGTGATGGTGGGTGGTGTCATGGTGGGTGGTGTGTGGGTGGTGAGTTATGTGTGATGGTGGGTGGTGTGTCATGGTGGGTGGTGTGGAAGTAATGGTGGGTGGTATGTGGGTGGTGGGTGGTATGTGGGTGGTGTGAAGGTGGGTGATGTGTGGCAGGATGGTGTGTAGGTTTGATATGTGGCGGTGGGTGATTTGATATGAGGTGGTGGGTTATGTGTGGTACGTGGTATGTGGGTGGTGAGTTGTGTGTGATGGTGGGTGGTGTGTCATGGTGGGTGGTGTGTAAGTAATGGTGGGTGGTGGGTGGTGTATGATGGTGGGTGGTGGGTGATGTGTTGTACGTGGTATGTGGGTGGTGGGTGGTGGGTGGTGTGATGGTGGGTGGTATGTGGGTGGTGGGTGATGTGTGGTAGGGTGGTGTGTAGGTTTGATATGTGGCGGTGGGTGATTTGGTATTAGGTGGTGGGTGATGTGTTGTACGTGGTATGTGGGTGGTGGGTGGTGTGTCATGGTGGGTGGTGTGGAAGTAATGGTGGGTGGTATGTGGGTGATGGGTGGTATGTGGGTGGTGGGTATGTGGGTGGTGGGTATGTGGGTGGTGGGTATGTGGGTGGTGGGTGGTGTGTCATGGTGGGTGGTGTGGAAGTAATAGTGGGTGGTATGTGGGTGGTGGTTATGTGGGTGGTAGGTATGTGGGTGCTGGGTGGTGTGATGGTGGGTGGTACGTGGGTGGTGGGTGATGTGTGGTACGTGGTATGTGGGTGGTGGGTGATGTGTGGGTGGTGAGTTGTGTGTGATGGTGGGTGGTGTGTCATGGTGGGTGGTGTGGAAGTAATGGTGGGTGGTATGTGGGTGGTGGGTGGTATGTGGGTGGTGGGTGGTATGTGGGTGGTGGGTATGTGGGTGGTGGGTATGTGGGTGGTGGGTGGTGTGATGGTGGGTGGTGTCATGGTGGGTGGTGTGTGGGTGGTGAGTTGTGTGTGATGGTGGGTGGTGTCATGGTGGGTGGTGTGGAAGTAATGGTGGGTGGTATGTGGGTGATGGGTGGTATGTGGGTGGTGGGTATGTGGGTGGTGGCTGGTGTGATGGTTGGTGGTGTGATTGTGGGTGGTGTGTGATGGTGGGTGGTGGGTGAAGTGTTGTACGTGGTATGTGGATGGTGGGTAGTGGGTGGTGTGATTGTGGGTGGTATGTGGGTGGTGGGTGGTATGTGGGTGGGTGGTGGGTATGTGGGTGGTGGGTGGTATGTGGGTGGTGGGTATGTGGGTGGTGGGTGGTGTGATGGTGGGTGGTGTCGTGGTGGGTGGTGTGTGGGTGGTGAGTTGTGTGTGATGGTGGGTGGTGTCATGGTGGGTGGTGTGGAAGTAATTGTGGGTGGTATGTGGGTGGTGGGTATGTGGGTGCTGGGTGGTGTGATGGTGGGTGGTATGTGGGTGGTGGGTGATGTGTGGTACGTGGTATGTGGGTGGTGGGTGGTGTGTCATGGTGGGTGGTGTGTGGGTAGTGGGTATGTAGGTGGTGGGTATGTGGGTGGTGGGTGGTGAGTTGTGTGTGATGGTGGGTGGTGTCATGGTGGGTGGTGTGGAAGTAATGGTGGGTGGTATGTGGGTGGTGGGTATGTGGGTGCTGGGTGGTGTGATGGTGGGTGGTATGTGGGTGGTGGGTGATGTGTGGTACGTGGTATGTGGGTGGTGAGTTGTGTGTGATGGTGGGTGATGTGTGGCAGGGTGGTGTGTAGGTTTGATATGTGGCGGTGGGTGATTTGGTATGAGGTGGTGGGTTATGTGTGGTACGTGGTATGTGGGTGGTGGGTGGTGTGTCATGGTGGGTGGTGAGTTGTGTGTGATGGTGGGTGGTGTCATGGTGGGTGGTCCGGAAGTAATGGTGGGTGGTATGTGGGTGATGGGTGGTATGTGGGTGGTGGGTGTGTGGGTGTTGGGTATGTGGGTGTTGGGTGGTGTGTCATGGTGGGTGGTGTGTGGGTGGTGGGTATGTGGGTGGTGGGTATGTGGATGGTGGGTGGTGAGTTGTGTGTGATGGTGGGTGGTGTCATGGTGAGTGGTGTGGAAGTAATGGTGGGTGGTATGTGGGTGGTGGGTATGTGGGTGCTGGGTGGTGTGATGGTGGGTGGTATGTGGGTGGTGGGTGATGTGTGGTACGTGGTATGTGGGTGGTGGGTGGTGTCGTGGTGGGTGGTGTGGAAGTAATGGTGGGTGGTATGTGGGTGGTAGGTGGTATGTGGGTGGTGGGTGTGTGGGTGGTGGGTATGTGGGTGCTGGGTGGTGTGATGGTGGGTGGTATGTGGGTGGTGGGTGATGTGTGGTACGTGGTATGTGGGTGGTGGGTGATGTGTGCGTGGTGAGTTGTGTGTGATGGTGGGTGGTGTGTCATGGTGGGTGGTGTGTCATGGTGGGTGGTGTGGAAGTAATGGTGGGTGGTATGTGGGTGGTGGGTGGTATGTGGGTGGTGGGTATGTGGGTGGTGGGTATGTGGGTGGTGGGTGGTGTGATGGTGGGTGGTGTCATGGTGGGTGTTGTGTGGGTGGTGAGTTGTGTGTGATGGTGGGTGGTGTCATGGTGGGTGGTGTGGTAGTAATGGTGGGTGGTATGTGGGTGATGGGTGGTATGTGGGTGGTGGGTATGTGGGTGGTGGGTGGTGTGATGGTGGGTGGTATGTGGGTGGTGGGTGATGTGTGGTACGTGGTATTTGGGTGGTGGGTGGTGTGTCATAGTGGGTGGTGTGTGGGTGGTGGGTATGTGGGTGGTGGGTATGTGGGTGGTGGGTGGTGAGTTGTGTGTGATGGTGGGTGGTGTCATGGTGGGTGGTGTGGAAGTAATGGTGGGTGGTATGTGGGTGGTGGGTGGTATGTGGGTGGTGGGTGGTATGTGGGTGGTGGGTATGTGGGTGGTGGGTATGTGGGTGCTGGGTGATGTGATGGTGGGTGGTATGTGGGTGGTGGGTGATGTGTGGTACGTGGTTTGTGGGTGGTGGGTGGTATGTCATGGTGGGTGGTGAGTTGTATGTGATGGTGGGTGATGTATGGCAGGGTGGTGTGTAGGTTTGATATGTGGCGGTGGGTGATTTGGTATGAGGTGGTGGGTTATGTGTGGTACGTGGTATGTGGGTGGTGGGTGGTGTGTCATGGTGGGTGGTGAGTTGTGTGTGATGGTGGGTGGTGTGTCATGGTGGGTGGTGTGGAAGTAATGGTGGGTGGTATGTGGGTGGTGGGTGGTATGTGGGTGGTGGGTATGTGGGTGGTGGGTATGTGGGTGGTGGGTGGTGTGATGGTGGGTGGTGTCATGGTGGGTGGTGTGTGGGTGGTGAGTTGTGTGTGAACGGTGGGTGGTGTCATGGTGGGTGGTGTGGAAGTAATGGTGGGTGGTATGTGGGTGATGGGTGGTATGTGGGTGGTGGGTATGTGGGTGGTGAGTTGTGTGTGATGGTGGGTGGTGTCATGGTGGGTGGTGTGGAAGTAATGGTGGGTGGTATGTTGGTGGTGGGTATGTGGGTGCTGGGTGGTGTGATGGTGGGTGGTATGTGGGTGGTGGGTGATGTGTGGTACGTGGTATGTGGGTGGTGAGTTGTGTGTGATGGTGGGTGATGTGTGGCAGGGTGGTGTGTAGGTTTGATATGTGGCGGTGGGTGATTTGGTATGAGGTGGTGGGTTATGTATGGTACGTGGTATGTGGGTGGTGGGTGGTGTGTCATGGTGGGTGGTGAGTTGTGTGTGATGGTGGGTGGTGTCATGGTGGGTGGTGTGGAAGTAATGGTGGGTGGTATGTGGATGGTGGGTATGTGGGTGCTGGGTGGTGTGATGGTGGGTGGTATGTGGGTGGTGGGTGATGTGTGGTACGTGGTATGTGGGTGGTGGGTGGTGTCATGGTGGGTGGTGTGGAAGTAATGGTGGGTGGTATGTGGGTGGTAGGTGGTATGTGGGTGGTGGGTGTGTGGGTGGTGGGTATGTGGGTGCTGGGTGGTGTGATGGTGGGTGGTATGTGGGTGGTGGGTGATGTGTGGTACGTGGTATGTGGGTGGTGGGTGATGTGTGCGTGGTGAGTTGTGTGTGATGGTGGGTGGTGTGTCATGGTGGGTGGTGTGTCATGGTGGGTGGTGTGGAAGTAATGGTGGGTGGTGGGTGGTATGTGGGTGGTGGGTATGTGGGTGGTGGGTATGTGGGTGGTGGATGGTGTGATGGTGGGTGGTGTCATGGTGGGTGGTGTGTGGGTAGTGAGTTGTGTGTGATGGTGGGTGGTGTGTCATGGTGGGTGGTGGGGAAGTAATGGTGGGTGGTATGTGGGTGGTGGGTGGTATGTGGGTGGTGTGAAGGTGGGTGATGTGTGGCAAGATGGTGTGTAGGTTTGATATGTGGCGGTGGGTGATTTGATATGAGGTGGTGGGTTATGTGTGGTACGTGGTATGTGGGTGGTGAGTTGTGTGTGATGGTGGGTGGTGTGTCATGGTGGGTGGTGTGTAAGTAATGGTGGGTGGTGGGTGGTGTATGATGGTGGGTGGTGGGTGATGTGTTGTACGTGGTATGTGGGTGGTGGGTGGTGGGTGGTGTGATGGTGGGTGGTATGTGGGTGGTGGGTGATGTGTGGTAGGGTGGAGTGTAGGTTTGATATGTGGCGGTGGGTGATTTGGTATGAGGTGGTGGGTGATGTGTTGTACGTGGTATGTGGGTGGTGGGTGGTGTGTCATGGTGGGTGGTGTGGAAGTAATGGTGGGTGGTATGTGGGTGGTGGGTGATGTGTGGTACGTGGTATGTGGGTGGTGGGTGGTGTCATGGTGGGTGGTGTGGAAGTAATGGTGGGTGGTATGTGGGTGGTAGGTGGTATGTGGGTGGTGGGTGTGTGGGTGGTGGGTATGTGGGTGCTGGGTGGTGTGATGGTGGGTGGTATGTGGGTGGTGGGTGATGTGTGGTACGTGGTATGTGGGTGGTGGGTTATGTGTGCGTGGTGAGTTGTGTGTGATGGTGGGTGGTGTGTCATGGTGGGTGGTGTGTCATGGTGGGTGGTGTGGAAGTAATGGTGGGTGGTATGTGGGTGGTGGGTGGTATGTGGGTGGTGGGTATGTGGGTGGTGGGTATGTGGGTGGTGGATGGTGTGATGGTGGGTGGTGTCATGGTGGGTGGTGTGTGGGTGGTGAGTTATGTGTGATGGTGGGTGGTGTGTCATGGTGGGTGGTGTGGAAGTAATGGTGGGTGGTATGTGGGTGGTGGGTGGTATGTGGGTGGTGTGAAGGTGGGTGATGTGTGGCAGGATGGTGTGTAGGTTTGATATGTGGCGGTAGGTGATTTGATATGAGGTGGTGGGTTTTGTGTGGTACGTGGTATGTGGGTGGTGAGTTGTGTGTGATGGTGGGAGGTGTGTCATGGTGGGTGGTGTGTAAGTAATGGTGGGTGGTGGGTGGTGTATGATGGTGGGTGGTGGGTGATGTGTTGTACGTGGTATGAGGGTGGTGGGTGGTGGGTGGTGTGATGGTGGGTGGTATGTGGGTGGTGGGTGATGTGTGGTAGGGTGGTGTGTAGGTTTGATATGTGGCGGTGGGTGATTTGGTATGAGGTGGTGGGTGATGTTTTGTACGTGGTATGTGGTATGGTGGGTAGTGGGTGGTGTGATTGTGGGTGGTATGTGGGTGGTGGGTGGTATGTGGGTGGGTGGTATGTGGGTGGTGGGTATGTGGGTGGTGGGTGGTATGTGGGTGGTGGGTATGTGGGTGGTGGGTGGTGTGATGGTGGGTGGTGTCGTGGTGGGTGGTGTGTGGGTGGTGAGTTGTGTGTGATGGTGGGTGGTGTCATGGTGGGTGGTGTGGAAGTAATTGTGGGTGGTATGTGGGTGGTGGGTATGTGGGTGCTGGGTGGTGTGATGGTGGGTGGTATGTGGGTGGTGGGTGATGTGTGGTACGTGGTATGTGGGTGGTGGGTGGTGTGTCATGGTGGGTGGTGTGTGGGTGGTGGGTATGTAGGTGGTGGGTATGTGGGTGGTGGGTGGTGAGTTGTGTGTGATGGTGGGTGGTGTCATGGTGGGTGGTGTGGAAGTAATGGTGGGTGGTATGTGGGTGGTGGGTATGTGGGTGCTGGGTGGTGTGATGGTGGGTGGTATGTGGGTGGTGGGTGATGTGTGGTACGTGGTATGTGGGTGGTGAGTTGTGTGTGATGGTGGGTGATGTGTTGCAGGGTGGTGTGTAGGTTTGATATGTGGCGGTGGGTGATTTGGTATGAGGTGGTGGGTTATGTGTGGTACGTGGTATGTGGGTGGTGGGTGGTGTGTCATGGTGGGTGGTGAGTTGTGTGTGATGGTGGGTGGTGTCATGGTGGGTGGTCCGGAAGTAATGGTGGGTGGTATGTGGGTGATGGGTGGTATGTGGGTGGTGGGTATGTGGGTGTTGGGTATGTGGGTGTTGGGTGGTGTGTCATGGTGGGTGGTGTGTGGGTGGTGGGTATGTGGGTGGTGGGTATGTGGATGGTGGGTGGTGAGTTGTGTGTGATGGTGGGTGGTGTCATGGTGAGTGGTGTGGAAGTAATGGTGGGTGGTATGTGGGTGGTGGGTATGTGGGTGCTGGGTGGTGTGATGGTGGGTGGTATGTGGGTGATGGGTGGTATGTGGGTGGTGGGTATGTGGGTGGTGGGTGGTGTGATGGTGGGTGGTATGTGGGTGGTGGGTGATGTGTGGTACGTGGTATTTGGGTGGTGGGTGGTGTGTCATAGTGGGTGGTGTGTGGGTGGTGGGTATGTGGGTGGTGGGTATGTGGGTGGTGGGTGGTGAGTTGTGTGTGATGGTGGGTGGTGTCATGGTGGGTGGTGTGGAAGTAATGGTGGGTGGTATGTGGGTGGTGGGTGGTATGTGGGTGGTGGGTGGTATGTGGGTGGTGGGTATGTGGGTGGTGGGTATGTGGGTGCTGGGTGATGTGATGGTGGGTGGTATGTGGGTGGTGGGTGATGTGTGGTACGTGGTTTGTGGGTGGTGGGTGGTATGTCATGGTGGGTGGTGAGTTGTATGTGATGGTGGGTGATGTATGGCAGGGTGGTGTGTAGGTTTGATATGTGGCGGTGGGTGATTTGGTATGAGGTGGTGGGTTATGTGTGGTACGTGGTATGTGGGTGGTGGGTGGTTTGTCATGGTGGGTGGTGAGTTGTGTGTGATGGTGGGTGGTGTGTCATGGTGGGTGGTGTGGAAGTAATGGTGGGTGGTATGTGGGTGGTGGGTGGTATGTGGGTGGTGGGTATGTGGGTGGTGGGTATGTGGGTGGTGGGTGGTGTGATGGTGGGTGGTGTCATGGTGGGTGGTGTGTGGGTGGTGAGTTGTGTGTGAACGGTGGGTGGTGTCATGGTGGGTGGTGTGGAAGTAATGGTGGGTGGTATGTGGGTGATGGGTGGTATGTGGGTGGTGGGTATGTGGGTGGTGAGTTGTGTGTGATGGTGGGTGGTGTCATGGTGGGTGGTGTGGAAGTAATGGTGGGTGGTATGTTGGTGGTGGGTATGTGGGTGCTGGGTGGTGTGATGGTGGGTGGTATGTGGGTGGTGGGTGATGTGTGGTACGTGGTATGTGGGTGGTGAGTTGTGTGTGATGGTGGGTGATGTGTGGCAGGGTGGTGTGTAGGTTTGATATGTGGCGGTGGGTGATTTGGTATGAGGTGGTGGGTTATGTATGGTACGTGGTATGTGGGTGGTGGGTGGTGTGTCATGGTGGGTGGTGAGTTGTGTGTGATGGTGGGTGGTGTCATGGTGGGTGGTGTGGAAGTAATGGTGGGTGGTATGTGGATGGTGGGTATGTGGGTGCTGGGTGGTGTGATGGTGGGTGGTATGTGGGTGGTGGGTGATGTGTGGTACGTGGTATGTGGGTGGTGGGTGGTGTCATGGTGGGTGGTGTGGAAGTAATGGTGGGTGGTATGTGGGTGGTAGGTGGTATGTGGGTGGTGGGTGTGTGGGTGGTGGGTATGTGGGTGCTGGGTGGTGTGATGGTGGGTGGTATGTGGGTGGTGGGTGATGTGTGGTACGTGGTATGTGGGTGGTGGGTGATGTGTGCGTGGTGAGTTGTGTGTGATGGTGGGTGGTGTGTCATGGTGGGTGGTGTGTCATGGTGGGTGGTGTGGAAGTAATGGTGGGTGGTATGTGGGTGGTGGGTGGTATGTGGGTGGTGGGTATGTGGGTGGTGGGTATGTGGGTGGTGGATGGTGTGATGGTGGGTGGTGTCATGGTGGGTGGTGTGTGGGTAGTGAGTTGTGTGTGATGGTGGGTGGTGTGTCATGGTGGGTGGTGGGGAAGTAATGGTGGGTGGTATGTGGGTGGTGGGTGGTATGTGGGTGGTGTGAAGGTGGGTGATGTGTGGCAAGATGGTGTGTAGGTTTGATATGTGGCGGTGGGTGATTTGATATGAGGTGGTGGGTTATGTGTGGTACGTGGTATGTGGGTGGTGAGTTGTGTGTGATGGTGGGTGGTGTGTCATGGTGGGTGGTGTGTAAGTAATGGTGGGTGGTGGGTGGTGTATGATGGTGGGTGATGGGTGATGTGTTGTACGTGGTATGTGGGTGGTGGGTGGTGGGTGGTGTGATGGTGGGTGGTATGTGGGTGGTGGGTGATGTGTGGTAGGGTGGAGTGTAGGTTTGATATGTGGCGGTGGGTGATTTGGTATGAGGTGGTGGGTTATGTGTGGTACGTGGTATGTGGGTGGTGGGTGGTGTGTCATGGTGGGTGGTGAGTTGTGTGTGATGGTGGGTGGTGTCATGGTGGGTGGTCCGGAAGTAATGGTGGGTGGTATGTGGGTGATGGGTGGTATGTGGGTGGTGGGTATGTGGGTGTTGGGTATGTGGGTGTTGGGTGGTGTGTCATGGTGGGTGGTGTGTGGGTGGTGGGTATGTGGGTGGTGGGTATGTGGATGGTGGGTGGTGAGTTGTGTGTGATGGTGGGTGGTGTCATGGTGGGTGGTGTGGAAGTAATGGTGGGTGGTATGTGGGTGGTGGGTATGTGGGTGCTGGGTGGTGTGATGGTGGGTGGTATGTGGGTGGTGGGTGATGTGTGGTACGTGGTATGTGGTTGGTGGGTGGTGTCATGGTGGGTGGTGTGGAAGTAATGGTGGGTGGTATGTGGGTGGTAGGTGGTATGTGGGTGGTGGGTGTGTGGGTGGTGGGTATGTGGGTGCTGGGTGGTGTGATGGTGGGTGGTATGTGGGTGGTGGGTGATGTGTGGTACGTGGTATGTGGGTGGTGGGTGATGTGTGCGTGGTGAGTTGTGTGTGATGGTGGGTGGTGTGTCATGGTGGGTGGTGTGTCATGGTGGGTGGTGTGGAAGTAATGGTGGGTGGTATATGGGTGGTGGGTGGTATGTGGGTGGTGGGTATGAGGGTGGTGGGTGGTGTGATGGTGGGTGGTGTCATGGTGGGTGGTGTGTGGGTGGTGAGTTGTGTGTGATGGTGGGTGGTGTCATGGTGGGTGGTGTGGAAGTAATGGTGGGTGGTATGTGGGTGATGGGTGGTATGTGGGTGGTGGGTATGTGGGTGGTGGGTGGTGTGATGGTGGGTGGTATGTGGGTGCTGGGTGGTGTGATGGTGGGTGGTATGTGTTGTACGTGGTATGTGGGTGGTGGGTGGTGTGTCATGGTGGGTGGTGATTTGGTATGAGTTGGTGGGTTATGTGTGGTACGTGGTATGTGGGTGGTGTGGAAGTAATGGTGGGTGGTATGTGGATGGTGGGTGGTATGTGGGTGGTGGGTATGTGGGTAGTGGGTATGTGGGTGGTGGGTGGTGTGATGGATGGTGGTGTCATGGTGGGTGGTGTGTGGGTGGTGAGTTGTGTGTGATGGTGGGTGGTGTCATGGTGGGTGGTGTGGAAGTAATGGTGGGTGGTATGTGGGTGGTGGGTGGTGTGTCATGGTGGGTGGTGAGTTGTGTGTGATGGTGGGTGGTGTCATGGTGGGTGGTGTCATGGTGGGTGGTCCGGAAGTAATGGTGGGTGGTATGTGGGGGATGGGTGGTATGTGGGTGGTGGGTATGTGGGTGTTGGGTATGTGGGTGTTGGGTGGTGTGTCATGGTGGGTGGTGTGTGGGTGGTGGGTATGTGGGTGGTGGGTATGTGGGTGGTGGGTGATGTATTGTACGTGGTATGTGGGTGGTGGGTGGTGGGTGGTGTGATGGTGGGTGGTATTTGGGTGGGTGGTATGTGGGTGGTGGGTATGTGGGTGAATGGTGGTATGTGGGTGGTGGGTATGTGGGTGGTGGGTATGTGGGTGGTGGGTGGTGTGATGGTGGGTGGTGTGTGATGGTGGAAGGTGTGTGATGGTGGGTGGTATGTGGGTGGTGGGTGGAATGTTGGTGGTGGGTATGTGGGTGGTGGCTGGTGTGATGGTGGGTGGTGTGATTGTGGGTGGTGTGTGATGGTGGGTGGTGGGTGAAGTGTTGTACGTGGTATGTGGATGGTGGGTAGTGGGTGGTGTGATTGTGGGTGGTATGTGGGTGGTGGGTGGTATGTGGGTGGGTGGTATGTGGGTGGTGGGTATGTGGGTGGTGGGTGGTATGTGGGTGGTGGGTATGTGGGTGGTGGGTGGTGTGATGGTGGGTGGTGTCATGGTGGGTGGTGTGTGGGTGGTGAGTTGTGTGTGATGGTGGGTGGTGTCATGGTGGGTGGTGTGGAAGTAATGGTGGGTGGTATGTGGGTGATGGGTGGTATGTGGGTGGTGGGTATGTGGGTGGTGGCCTGTGTGATGGTGGGTGGTATGTGGGTGGTGGGTGATGTGTGGTACGTGGTATGTGGGTGGTGGGTGGTGTGTCATGGTGGGTGGTGTGTGGGTGGTGGGTATATAGGTGGTGGGTATGTGGGTGGTGGGTGGTGAGTTGTGTGTGACGGTGGGTGGTGTCATGGTGGGTGGTGTGGAAGTAATGGTGGGTGGTATGTGGGTGGTGGGTTTGTGGGTGCTGGGTGGTGTGATGGTGGGTGGTATGTGGGTGGTGGGTGATGTGTGGTACGTGGTATGTGGGTGGTGAATTGTGTGTGATGGTGGGTGATGTGTGGCAGGGTGGTGTGTAGGTTTGATATGTGGCGGTGGGTGATTTGGTATGAGGTGGTGGGTTATGTGTGGTACGTGGTATGTGGGTGGTGGGTATGTGGGTGGTGGGTGATGTATTGTACGTGGTATGTGGGTGGTGGGTGGTGGGTGGTGTGATGGTGGGTGGTGTGTGGGTGGTGGGTATGTGGGTGGTGGGTATGTGGGTGGTGGGTGGTGAGTTGTGTGTGATGGTGGGTGGTGTCATGGTGGGTGTTGTGGAAGTAATGGTGGGTGGTATGTGGGTGGTGGGTATGTGGGTGCTGGGTGGTGTGATGGTGGGTGGTATGTGGGTGGTGGGTGATGTGTGGTACGTGGTATGTGGGTGGTGGGTGGTGTGTCATGGTGGGTGGTGAGTTGTGTGTGATGGTGGGTGATGTGTGGCAGGGTGGTGTGTAAGTAATGGTGGGTGGTGGGTGATGTGTTGTACGTGGGTGGTGGGTGATGTGATGTACGTGGTATGTGGGTGGTGAGTTGTGTCTGATGGTGGGTGGTGTGTCATGGTGGGTGGTGTGGAAGTAATGGTGGGTGGTATGTGGGTGGTGGGTATGTGGGTGGTGGGTGATGTATTGTACGTGGTATGTGGGTGGTGGGTGGTGGGTGGTGTGATGGTGGGTGGTATTTGGGTGGGTAGTATGTGGGTGGTGGGTATGTGGGTGAATGGTGGTATGTGGGTGGTGGGTATGTGGGTGGTGGGTATGTGGGTGGTGGGTGGTGTGATGGTGGGTGGTATGTGATGGTGGAAGGTGTGTGATGGTGGGTGGTATGTGGGTGGTGGGTGGTATGTGGGTGGTGGGTATGTGGGTGGTGGCTGGTGTGATGGTGGGTGGTGTGATTGTGGGTGGTGTGTGATGGTGGGTGGTGGGTGAAGTGTTGTACGTGGTATGTGGATGGTGGGTAGTGGCTGGTGTGATTGTGGGTGGTATGTGGGTGGTGGGTGGTATGTGGGTGGGTGGTATGTGGGTGGTGGGTATGTGGGTGGTGGGTGGTATGTGGGTGGTGGGTATGTGGGTGGTGGGTGGTGTGATGGTGGGTGGTGTCATGGTGGGTGGTGTGTGGGTGGTGAGTTGTGTGTGATGGTGGGTGGTGTCATGGTAGGTGGTGTGGAAGTAATGGTGGGTGGTATGTGGGTGATGGGTGTTATGTGGGTGGTGGGTATGTGGATGGTGGCTGGTGTGATGGTGGGTGGTATGTGGGTGGTGGGTGATGTGTGGTACGTGGTATGTGGGTGGTGGGTGGTGTGTCATGGTGGGTGGTGTGTGGGTGGTGGGTATGTAGGTGGTGGGTATGTGGGTGGTGGGTGGTGAGTTGTGTGTGATGGTGGGTGGTGTCATGGTGGGTGGTGTGGAAGTAATGGTGGGTGGTATGTGGGTGATGGGTATGTGGGTACTGGGTGGTGTGATGGTGGGTGGTATGTGGGTGGTGGGTGATGTGTGGTACGTGGTATGTGGGTGGTGAGTTGTGTGTGATGGTGGGTGATGTGTGGCAGGGTGGTGTGTAGGTTTGATATGTGGCGGTGGGTGATTTGGTATGAGGTGGTGGATTATGTGTGGTACGTGGTATGTGGGTGGTGGGTGGTGTGTCATGGTGGGTGGTGAGTTGTGTGTGATGGTGGGTGGTGTCATGGTGGGTGGTCCGGAAGTAATGGTGGGTGGTATGTGGGGGATGGGTGGTATGTGGGTGGTGGGTATGTGGGTGTTGGGTATGTGGGTGTTGGGTGGTGTGTCATGGTGGGTGGTGTGTGGGTGGTGGGTATGTGGGTGGTGGGTATGTGGGTGGTGGGTGATGTATTGTACGTGGTATGTGGGTGGTGGGTGGTGGGTGGTGTGATGGTGGGTGGTATTTGGGTGGGTGGTATGTGGGTGGTGGGTATGTGGGTGAATGGTGGTATGTGGGTGGTGGGTATGTGGGTGGTGGGTATGTGGGTGGCAGGTGGTGTGATGGTGGGTGGTGTGTGATGGTGGAAGGTGTGTGATGGTGGGTGGTATGTGGGTGGTGGGTGGTATGTGGGTGGTGGGTATGTGGGTGGTGGCTGGTGTGATGGTGGGTGGTGTGATTGTGGGTGGTGTGTGATGGTGGGTGGTGGGTGAAGTGTTGTACGTGGTATGTGGATGGTGGGTAGTGGGTGGTGTGATTGTGGGTGGTATGTGGGTGGTGGGTGGTATGTGGGTGGGTGGTATGTGGGTGGTGGGTATGTGGGTGGTGGGTGGTATATGGGTGGTGGGTATGTGGGTGGTGGGTGGTGTGATGGTGGGTGGTGTCATGGTGGGTGGTGTGTGGGTGGTGAGTTGTGTGTGATGGTGGGTGGTGTCATGGTGGGTGGTGTGGAAGTAATGGTGGGTGGTATGTGGGTGATGGGTGGTATGTGGGTGGTGGGTATGTGGGTGGTGGCTGGTGTGATGGTGGGTGGTATGTGGGTGGTGGGTGATGTGTGGTACGTGGTATGTGGGTGGTGGGTGGTGTGTCATGGTGGGTGGTGTGTGGGTGGTGTGTGGGTGGTGGGTATGTGGGTGGTGGGTGGTGTGGAAGTAATGGTGGGTGGTATGTGGGTGGTGGGTATGTGGGTGCTGGGTGGTGTGATGGTGGGTGGTATGTGTTGTACGTGGTATGTGGGTGGTGGGTGGTGTGTCATGGTGGGTGGTGATTTGGTATGAGGTGGTGGGTTATGTGTGGTACGTGGTATGTGGGTGGTGTGGAAGTAATGGTGGGTGGTATGTGGGTGGTGGGTGGTATGTGGGTGGTGGGTATGTGGGTAGTGGGTATGTGGGTGGTGGGTGGTGTGATGGTGGGTGGTGTCATGGTGGGTGGTGTGTGGGTGGTGAGTTGTGTGTGATGGTGGGTGGTGTCATGGTGGGTGGTGTGGAAGTAATGGTGGGTGGTATGTGGGTGATGGGTGGTATGTGGGTGGTGGCTGGTGTGATGGTGGGTGGTATGTGGGTGGTGGGTGATGTGTGGTACGTGGTATGTGGGTGGTGGGTGGTGTGTCATGGTGGGTGGTGTGTGGGTGGTGTGTATGTGGGTGGGGGGTATGTGGGTGGTGGGTGGTGAGTTGTGTGTGATGGTGGGTGGTGTCATTGTGGGTGGTGTGGAAGTAATGGTGGGTGGTATGTGGGTGGTGGGTATGTGGGTGCTGGGTGGTGTGATGGTGGGTGGTATGTGGGTGGTGGGTGATGTGTGGTACGTGGTATGTGGGTGGTGAGTTGTGTGTGATGGTGGGTGATGTGTGGCAGGGTGGTGTGTAGGTTTGATATGTGGCGGTGGGTGATTTGGTATGAGGTGGTGGGTTATGTGTGGTACGTGGTATGTGGGTGGTGGGTGGTGTCATGGTGGGTGGTGAGTTGTGTGTGATGGTGGGTGGTGTCATGGTGGGTGGTGTGGAAGTAATGGTGGGTGGTATGTGGATGGTGGGTATGTGGGTGCTGGGTGGTGTGATGGTGGGTGGTATGTGGGTGGTGGGTGATGTGTGGTACGTGGTATGTGGGTGGTGGGTGGTGTCATGGTGGGTGGTGTGGAAGTTATGGTGGGTGGTATGTGGGTGGTAGGTGGTATGTGGGTGGTGGGTGTGTGGGTGGTGGGTATGTGGGTGCTGGGTGGTGTGATGGTGGGTGGTATGTGGGTGGTGGGTGATGTGTGGTAAGTGGTATGTGGGTGGTGGGTGATGTGTGCGTGGTGAGTTGTGTGTGATGGTGGGTGGTGTGTCATGGTGGGTGGTGTGTCATGGTGGGTGGTGTGGAAGTAATGGTGGGTGGTATGTGGGTGGTGGGTGGTATGTGGGTGGTGGGTATGTGGGTGGTGGGTATGTGGGTGGTGGATGGTGTGATGGTGGGTGGTGTCATGGTGGGTGGTGTGTGGGTGGTGAGTTGTGTGTGATGGTGGGTGGTGTCATGGTGGGTGGTGTGGAAGTAATGGTGGGTGGTATGTGGGTGATGGGTGGTATGTGGGTGGTGGGTATGTGGGTGGTGGGTATGTGGGTGGTGGGTATGTGGGTGGTGGGTGGTGTGTCATGGTGGGTGGTGTGGAAGTAATGGTGGGTGGTATGTGGGTGGTGGTTATGTGGGTGGTAGGTATGTGGGTGCTTGGTGGTGTGATGGTGGGTGGTATGTGGGTGGTGGGTGATGTTTGGTACGTGGTATGTGGGTGGTGGGTGATGTGTGGGTGGTGAGTTGTGTGTGATGGTGGGTGGTGTGTCATGGTGGGTTGTGTGGAAGTAATGGTGGGTGGTATATGGGTGGTGGGTGGTATGTGGGTGGTGGGTGGTATGTGGGTTGTGGGTATGTGGGTGGTGGGTATGTGGGTGGTGGGTGGTGTGATGGTGGGTGGTGTCATGGTGGGTGGTGTGTGGGTGGTGAGTTGTGTGATGGTGGGTGGTGTCATGGTGGGTGGTGTGGAAGTAATGGTGGGTGGTATGTGGGTGATGGGTGGTATGTGGGTGGTGGGTATGTGGGTGGTGGGTGGTGTGATGGTGGGTGGTATGTGGGTGGTGGGTGATGTGAGGTACGTGGTATTTGGGTGGTGGGTGGTGTGTCATAGTGGGTGGTGTGTGGGTGGTGGGTATGTGGGTGGTGGGTATGTGGGTGGTGGGTGGTGAGTTGTGTGTGATGGTGGTTGGTGTCATGGTGGGTGGTGTGGAAGTAATGGTGGGTGGTATGTGGGTGGTGGGTGGTATGTGGGTGGTGGGTATGTGGGTGCTGGGCGGTGTGATGGTGGGTGGTATGTGGGTGGTGGGTGAAGTGTGGTACGTGGTATGTGGGTGATGGGTGGTATGTGGGTGGTGGGTATGTGGGTGGTGGGTGGTGTGATGGTGGGTGGTATGTGGGTGGTGGGTGGTGTGTCATGGTGGGTGGTGTGTGGGTGGTGGGTATGTGGGTGGTGGGTATGTGGGTGGTGGGTGGTGAGTTGTGTGTGATGGTGGGTGGTGTCATGGTGGGTGTTGTGGAAGTAATGGTGGGTGGTATGTGGAAGGTGGGTATGTGGGTGCTGGGTGGTGTGATGGTGGGTGGTATGTGGGTGGTGGGTGATGTGTGGTACGTGGTATGTGGGTGGTGGGTGGTGTGTCATGGTGGGTGGTGAGTTGTGTGTGATGGTGGGTGATGTGTGGCAGGGTGGTGTGTAAGTAATGGTGGGTGGTTGGTGATGTGTTGTACGTGGGTGGTGGGTGATGTGATGTACGTGGTATGTGGGTGGTGAGTTGTGTCTGATGGTGGGTGGTGTGTCATGGTGGGTGGTGTGGAAGTAATGGTGGGTGGTATGTGGGTGGTGGGTATGTGGGTGGTGGGTGATGTATTGTACGTGGTATGTGGGTGGTGGGTGGTGGGTGGTATGATGGTGAGTGGTATTTGGGTGGGTGGTATGTGGGTGGTGGGTATGTGGGTGGTTGGTGGTATGTGGGTGGTGGGTATGTGGGTGGTGGGTATGTGGGTGGTGGGTGGTGTGATGGTGGGTGTTGTGTGATGGTGGAAGGTGTGTGATGGTGGGTGGTATGTGGGTGGTGGGTGGTATGTGGGTGGTGGCTGGTGTGATGGTGGGTGGTGTGATTGTGGGTGGTGTGTGATAGTGGGTGGTGGGTGAAGTGTTGTACGTGGTATGTGGATGGTGGGTAGTGGGTGGTGTGATTGTGGGTGGTATGTGGGTGGTGGGTGGTATGTGGGTGGGTGGTATGTGGGTGGTGGGTATGTGGGTGGTGGGTGGTATGTGGGTGGTGGGTATGTGGGTGGTGGGTGGTGTGATGGTGGGTGGTGTCATGGTGGGTGGTGTGTGGGTGGTGAGTTGTGTTTGATGGTGGGTGGTGTCATGGTGGGTGGTGTGGAAGTAATGGTGGGTGGTATGTGGGTGATGGGTGGTTTGTGGGTGGTGGGTATGTGGGTGGTGGCTGGTGTGATGGTGGGTGGTATGTGGGTGGTGGGTGATGTGTGGTACGTGGTATGTGGGTGGTGGGTGGTGTGTCATGGTGGGTGGTGTGTGGGTGGTGGGTATGTGGGTGGTGGGTATGTGGGTGGTGGGTGGTGAGTTGTGTGTGATGGTGGGTGGTGTCATGGTGGGTGGTGTGGAAGTAATGGTGGGTGGTATGTGGGTGGTGGGTATGTGGGTGCTGGGTGGTGTGATGGTGGGTGGTATGTGGGTGGTGGGTGATGTGTTGTACGTGGTATGTGGGAGGTGGGTGGTGTGTCATGGTGGGTGGTGATTTGGTATGAGGTGGTGGGTTATGTGTGGTACGTGGTATGTGGGTGGTGTGGAAGTAATGGTGGGTGGTATGTGGGTGGTGGGTGGTATGTGGGTGGTGGGTATGTGGGTAGTGGGTATGTGGGTGGTGGGATGTGTGATGGTGGGTGGTGTCATGGTGGGTGGTGTGTGGGTGGTGAGTTGTGTGTGATGGTGGGTGGTGTCATGGTGGGTGGTGTGGAAGTAATGGTGGGTGGTATGTGGGTGATGGGTGGTATGTGGGTGGTGGGTATGTGGGTGGTGGCTGGTGTGATGGTGGGTGGTATGTGGGTGGTGGGTGATGTGTGGTACGTGGTATGTGGGTGGTGGGTGGTGTGTCATGGTGGGTGGTGTGTGGTAGGGTGGTGTGTAGGTTTGATATGTGGCGGTGGGTGATTTGGTATGAGGTGGTGGGTTATGTGTGGTACGGGTTATGTGGGTGGTGGGTGGTGTGTCATGGTGGGTGGTGAGTTGTGTGTGACGGTGGGTGGTGTGTCATGGTGGGTGGTATGTGGGTGGTGGTTGGTATGTGGGTGGTGGGTATGTGGGTGGTGGGTGGTGTGATGGTGTGTGGTGTAATGGTGGGTGATGTGTGGCAGGATGGTGTAGGTTTGATATGTGGCGGTGGGTGATTTGGTATGAGGTGGTGGGTTATGTGTGGTACGTGGTATATGGGTGGTGGGTGATGTGTCATGGTGGGTGGTATGTGGGTGGTGGGTGGTATGTGGGTGGTGGGTATGTGGGTGGTGGCTGGTGTGATGGTGGGTGGTGTGATTGTGGGTGGTGTGTGATGGTGAGTGGTGGGTGAAGTGTTGTACGTGGTATGTGGATGGTGGGTAGTGGGTGGTGTGATTGTGGGTGGTATGTGGGTGGTGGGTGGTATGTGGGTGGGTGGTATGTGGGTGGTGGGTATGTGGGTGGTGGGTGGTATGTGGGTGGTGGGTATGTGGGTGGTGGGTGGTGTGATGGTGGGTGGTGTCATGGTGGGTGGTGTGTGGGTGGTGAGTTGTGTGTGATGGTGGGTGGTGTCATGGTGGGTGGTGTGGAAGTAATGGTGGGTGGTATGTGGGTGATGGGTGGTATGTGGGTGGTGGGTATGTGGGTGGTGGCTGGTGTGATGGTGGGTGGTATGTGGGTGGTGGGTGATGTGTGGTACGTGGTATGTGGGTGGTAGGTGGTGTGTCATGGTGGGTGGTGTGTGGGTGGTGGGTATGTGGGTGGTGGGTATGTGGGTGGTGGGTGGTGAGTTGTGTGTGATGGTGGGTGGTGTCATGGTGGGTGGTGTGGAAGTAATGGTGGGTGGTATGTGGGTGGTGGGTATGTGGGTGCTGGGTGGTGTGATGGTGGGTGGTATGTGGGTGGTGGGTGATGTGTTGTACGTGGTATGTGGGAGGTGGGTGGTGTGTCATGGTGGGTGGTGATTTGGTATGAGGTGGTGGGTTATGTGTGGTACGTGGTATGTGGGTGGTGTGGAAGTAATGGTGGGTGGTATGTGGGTGGTGGGTGGTATGTGGGTGGTGGGTATGTGGGTAGTGGGTATGTGGGTGGTGGGTGGTGTGATGGTGGGTGGTGTCATGGTGGGTGGTGTGTGGGTGGTGAGTTGTGTGTGATGGTGGGTGGTGTCATGGTGGGTGGTGTGGAAGTAATGGTGGGTGGTATGTGGGTGATGGGTGGTATGTGGGTGGTGGGTATGTGGGTGGTGGCTGGTGTGATGGTGGGTGGTATGTGGGTGGTGGGTGATGTGTGGTACGTGGTATGTGGGTGGTGGGTGGTGTGTCATGGTGGGTGGTGTGTGGGTGGTGGGTATGTGGGTGGGGGGTATGTGGGTGGTGGGTGGTGAGTTGTGTGTGATGGTGGGTGGTGTCATTGTGGGTGGTGTGGAAGTAATGGTGGGTGGTATGTGGGTGGTGGGTATGTGGGTGCTGGGTGGTGTGATGGTGGGTGGTATGTGGGTGGTGGGTGATGTGTGGTACGTGGTATGTGGGTGGTGAGTTGTGTGTGATGGTGGGTGATGTGTGGCAGGGTGGTGTGTAGGTTTGATATGTGGCGGTGGGTGATTTGGTATGAGGTGGTGGGTTATGTATGGTACGTGGTATGTGGGTGGTGGGTGGTGTGTCATGGTGGGTGGTGAGTTGTGTGTGATGGTGGGTGGTGTCATGGTGGGTGGTGTGGAAGTAATGGTGGGTGGTATGTGGATGGTGGGTATGTGGGTGCTGGGTGTTGTGATGGTGGGTGGTATGTGGGTGGTGGGTGATGTGTGGTACGTGGTATGTGGGTGGTGGGTGGTGTCATGGTGGGTGGTGTGGAAGTAATGGTGGGTGGTATGTGGGTGGTAGGTGGTATGTGGGTGGTGGGTGTGTGGGTGGTGGGTATGTGGGTGCTGGGTGGTGTGATGGTGGGTGGTATGTGGGTGGTGGGTGATGTGTGGTACGTGGTATGTGGGTGGTGGGTGATGTGTGCGTGGTGAGTTGTGTGTGATGGTGGGTGGTGTGTCATGGTGGGTGGTGTGTCATGGTGGGTGGTGTGGAAGTAATGGTGGGTGGTATGTGGGTGGTGGGTGGTATGTGGGTGGTGGGTATGTGGGTGGTGGATGGTGTGATGGTGGGTGGTGTCATGGTGGGTGGTGTGTGGGTAGTGAGTTGTAGGTGATGGTGGGTGGTGTGTCATGGTGGGTGGTGGGGAAGTAATGGTGGGTGGTATGTGGGTGGTGGGTGGTATGTGGGTGGTGTGAAGGTGGGTGATGTGTGGCAGGATGGTGTGTAGGTTTGATATGTGGCGGTGGGTGATTTGATATGAGGTGGTGGGTTATGTGTGGTACGTGGTATGTGGGTGGTGAGTTGTGTGTGATGGTGGGTGGTGTGTCATGGTGGGTGGTGTGTAAGTAATGGTGGGTGGTGGGTGGTGTATGATGGTGGGTGGTGGGTGATGTGTTGTACGTGGTATGTGGGTGGTGGGTGGTGGGTGGTGTGATGGTGGGTGGTATGTGGGTGGTGGGTGATGTGTGGTAGGGTGGTGTGTAGGTTTGATATGTGGCGGTGGGTGATTTGGTATGAGGTGGTGGGTGATGTGTTGTACGTGGTATGTGGGTGGTGGGTGGTGTGTCATGGTGGGTGGTGTGGAAGTAATGGTGGGTGGTATGTGGGTGGTGGGTGATGTGTGGTACGTGGTATGTGGGTGGTGGGTGGTGTCATGGTGGGTGGTGTGGAAGTAATGGTGGGTGGTATGTGGGTGGTAGGTGGTATGTGGGTGGTGGGTGTGTGGGTGGTGGGTATGTGGGTGCTGGGTGGTGTGATGGTGGGTGGTATGTGGGTGGTGGGTGATGTGTGGTACGTGGTATGTGGGTGGTGGGTTATGTGTGCGTGGTGAGTTGTGTGTGATGGTGGGTGGTGTGTCATGGTGGGTGGTGTGTCATGGTGGGTGGTGTGGAAGTAATGGTGGGTGGTATGTGGGTGGTGGGTGGTATGTGGGTGGTGGGTATGTGGGTGGTGGGTATGTGGGTGGTGGATGGTGTGATGGTGGGTGGTGTCATGGTGGGTGGTGTGTGGGTGGTGAGTTATGTGTGATGGTGGGTGGTGTGTCATGGTGGGTGGTGTGGAAGTAATGGTGGGTGGTATGTGGGTGGTGGGTGGTATGTGGGTGGTGTGAAGGTGGGTGATGTGTGGCAGGATGGTGTGTAGGTTTGATATGTGGCGGTGGGTGATTTGATATGAGGTGGTGGGTTATGTGTGGTACGTGGTATGTGGGTGGTGAGTTGTGTGTGATGGTGGGTGGTGTGTCATGGTGGGTGGTGTGTAAGTAATGGTGGGTGGTGGGTGGTGTATGATGGTGGGTGGTGGGTGATGTGTTGTACGTGGTATGTGGGTGGTGGGTGGTGGGTGGTGTGATGGTGGGTGGTATGTGGGTGGTGGGTGATGTGTGGTAGGGTGGTGTGTAGGTTTGATATGTGGCGGTGGGTGATTTGGTATTAGGTGGTGGGTGATGTGTTGTACGTGGTATGTGGGTGGTGGGTGGTGTGTCATGGTGGGTGGTGTGGAAGTAATGGTGGGTGGTATGTGGGTGATGGGTGGTATGTGGGTGGTGGGTATGTGGGTGGTGGGTATGTGGGTGGTGGGTATGTGGGTGGTGGGTGGTGTGTCATGGTGGGTGGTGTGGAAGTAATAGTGGGTGGTATGTGGGTGGTGGTTATGTGGGTGGTAGGTATGTGGGTGCTGGGTGGTGTGATGGTGGGTGGTACGTGGGTGGTGGGTGATGTGTGGTACGTGGTATGTGGGTGGTGGGTGATGTGTGGGTGGTGAGTTGTGTGTGATGGTGGGTGGTGTGTCATGGTGGGTGGTGTGGAAGTAATGGTGGGTGGTATGTGGGTGGTGGGTGGTATGTGGGTGGTGGGTGGTATGTGGGTGGTGGGTATGTGGGTGGTGGGTATGTGGGTGGTGGGTGGTGTGATGGTGGGTGGTGTCATGGTGGGTGGTGTGTGGGTGGTGAGTTGTGTGTGATGGTGGGTGGTGTCATGGTGGGTGGTGTGGAAGTAATGGTGGGTGGTATGTGGGTGATGGGTGGTATGTGGGTGGTGGGTATGTGGGTGGTGGCTGGTGTGATGGTTGGTGGTGTGATTGTGGGTGGTGTGTGATGGTGGGTGGTGGGTGAAGTGTTGTACGTGGTATGTGGATGGTGGGTAGTGGGTGGTGTGATTGTGGGTGGTATGTGGGTGGTGGGTGGTATGTGGGTGGGTGGTGGGTATGTGGGTGGTGGGTGGTATGTGGGTGGTGGGTATGTGGGTGGTGGGTGGTGTGATGGTGGGTGGTGTCGTGGTGGGTGGTGTGTGGGTGGTGAGTTGTGTGTGATGGTGGGTGGTGTCATGGTGGGTGGTGTGGAAGTAATTGTGGGTGGTATGTGGGTGGTGGGTATGTGGGGACTGGGTGGTGTGATGGTGGGTGGTATGTGGGTGGTGGGTGATGTGTGGTACGTGGTATGTGGGTGGTGGGTGGAGTGTCATGGTGGGTGGTGTGTGGGTAGTGGGTATGTAGGTGGTGGGTATGTGGGTGGTGGGTGGTGAGTTGTGTGTGATGGTGGGTGGTGTCATGGTGGGTGGTGTGGAAGTAATGGTGGGTGGTATGTGGGTGGTGGGTATGTGGGTGCTGGGTGGTGTGATGGTGGGTGGTATGTGGGTGGTGGGTGATGTGTGGTACGTGGTATGTGGGTGGTGAGTTGTGTGTGATGGTGGGTGATGTGTGGCAGGGTGGTGTGTAGGTTTGATATGTGGCGGTGGGTGATTTGGTATGAGGTGGTGGGTTATGTGTGGTACGTGGTATGTGGGTGGTGGGTGGTGTGTCATGGTGGGTGGTGAGTTGTGTGTGATGGTGGGTGGTGTCATGGTGGGTGGTCCGGAAGTAATGGTGGGTGGTATGTGGGTGATGGGTGGTATGTGGGTGGTGGGTGTGTGGGTGTTGGGTATGTGGGTGTTGGGTGGTGTGTCATGGTGGGTGGTGTGTGGGTGGTGGGTATGTGGGTGGTGGGTATGTGGATGGTGGGTGGTGAGTTGTGTGTGATGGTGGGTGGTGTCATGGTGAGTGGTGTGGAAGTAATGGTGGGTGGTATGTGGGTGGTGGGTATGTGGGTGCTGGGTGGTGTGATGGTGGGTGGTATGTGGGTGGTGGGTGATGTGTGGTACGTGGTATGTGGGTGGTGGGTGGTGTCGTGGTGGGTGGTGTGGAAGTAATGGTGGGTGGTATGTGGGTGGTAGGTGGTATGTGGGTGGTGGGTGTGTGGGTGGTGGGTATGTGGGTGCTGGGTGGTGTGATGGTGGGTGGTATGTGGGTGGTGGGTGATGTGTGGTACGTGGTATGTGGGTGGTGGGTGATGTGTGCGTGGTGAGTTGTGTGTGATGGTGGGTGGTGTGTCATGGTGGGTGGTGTGTCATGGTGGGTGGTGTGGAAGTAATGGTGGGTGGTATGTGGGTGGTGGGTGGTATGTGGGTGGTGGGTATGTGGGTGGTGGGTATGTGGGTGGTGGGTGGTGTGATGGTGGGTGGTGTCATGGTGGGTGTTGTGTGGGTGGTGAGTTGTGTGTGATGGTGGGTGGTGTCATGGTGGGTGGTGTGGTAGTAATGGTGGGTGGTATGTGGGTGATGGGTGGTATGTGGGTGGTGGGTATGTGGGTGGTGGGTGGTGTGATGGTGGGTGGTATGTGGGTGGTGGGTGATGTGTGGTACGTGGTATTTGGGTGGTGGGTGGTGTGTCATAGTGGGTGGTGTGTGGGTGGTGGGTATGTGGGTGGTGGGTATGTGGGTGGTGGGTGGTGAGTTGTGTGTGATGGTGGGTGGTGTCATGGTGGGTGGTGTGGAAGTAATGGTGGGTGGTATGTGGGTGGTGGGTGGTATGTGGGTGGTGGGTGGTATGTGGGTGGTGGGTATGTGGGTGGTGGGTATGTGGGTGCTGGGTGATGTGATGGTGGGTGGTATGTGGGTGGTGGGTGATGTGTGGTACGTGGTTTGTGGGTGGTGGGTGGTATGTCATGGTGGGTGGTGAGTTGTATGTGATGGTGGGTGATGTATGGCAGGGTGGTGTGTAGGTTTGATATGTGGCGGTGGGTGATTTGGTATGAGGTGGTGGGTTATGTGTGGTACGTGGTATGTGGGTGGTGGGTGGTGTGTCATGGTGGGTGGTGAGTTGTGTGTGATGGTGGGTGGTGTGTCATGGTGGGTGGTGTGGAAGTAATGGTGGGTGGTATGTGGGTGGTGGGTGGTATGTGGGTGGTGGGTATGTGGGTGGTGGGTATGTGGGTGGTGGGTGGTGTGATGGTGGGTGGTGTCATGGTGGGTGGTGTGTGGGTGGTGAGTTGTGTGTGAACGGTGGGTGGTGTCATGGTGGGTGGTGTGGAAGTAATGGTGGGTGGTATGTGGGTGATGGGTGGTATGTGGGTGGTGGGTATGTGGGTGGTGAGTTGTGTGTGATGGTGGGTGGTGTCATGGTGGGTGGTGTGGAAGTAATGGTGGGTGGTATGTTGGTGGTGGGTATGTGGGTGCTGGGTGGTGTGATGGTGGGTGGTATGTGGGTGGTGGGTGATGTGTGGTACGTGGTATGTGGGTGGTGAGTTGTGTGTGATGGTGGGTGATGTGTGGCAGGGTGGTGTGTAGGTTTGATATGTGGCGGTGGGTGATTTGGTATGAGGTGGTGGGTTATGTATGGTACGTGGTATGTGGGTGGTGGGTGGTGTGTCATGGTGGGTGGTGAGTTGTGTGTGATGGTGGGTGGTGTCATGGTGGGTGGTGTGGAAGTAATGGTGGGTGGTATGTGGATGGTGGGTATGTGGGTGCTGGGTGGTGTGATGGTGGGTGGTATGTGGGTGGTGGGTGATGTGTGGTACGTGGTATGTGGGTGGTGGGTGGTGTCATGGTGGGTGGTGTGGAAGTAATGGTGGGTGGTATGTGGGTGGTAGGTGGTATGTGGGTGGTGGGTGTGTGGGTGGTGGGTATGTGGGTGCTGGGTGGTGTGATGGTGGGTGGTATGTGGGTGGTGGGTGATGTGTGGTACGTGGTATGTGGGTGGTGGGTGATGTGTGCGTGGTGAGTTGTGTGTGATGGTGGGTGGTGTGTCATGGTGGGTGGTGTGTCATGGTGGGTGGTGTGGAAGTAATGGTGGGTGGTGGGTGGTATGTGGGTGGTGGGTATGTGGGTGGTGGGTATGTGGGTGGTGGATGGTGTGATGGTGGGTGGTGTCATGGTGGGTGGTGTGTGGGTAGTGAGTTGTGTGTGATGGTGGGTGGTGTGTCATGGTGGGTGGTGGGGAAGTAATGGTGGGTGGTATGTGGGTGGTGGGTGGTATGTGGGTGGTGTGAAGGTGGGTGATGTGTGGCAAGATGGTGTGTAGGTTTGATATGTGGCGGTGGGTGATTTGATATGAGGTGGTGGGTTATGTGTGGTACGTGGTATGTGGGTGGTGAGTTGTGTGTGATGGTGGGTGGTGTGTCATGGTGGGTGGTGTGTAAGTAATGGTGGGTGGTGGGTGGTGTATGATGGTGGGTGGTGGGTGATGTGTTGTACGTGGTATGTGGGTGGTGGGTGGTGGGTGGTGTGATGGTGGGTGGTATGTGGGTGGTGGGTGATGTGTGGTAGGGTGGAGTGTAGGTTTGATATGTGGCGGTGGGTGATTTGGTATGAGGTGGTGGGTGATGTGTTGTACGTGGTATGTGGGTGGTGGGTGGTGTGTCATGGAGGGTGGTGTGGAAGTAATGGTGGGTGGTATGTGGGTGGTGGGTGATGTGTGGTACGTGGTATGTGGGTGGTGGGTGGTGTCATGGTGGGTGGTGTGGAAGTAATGGTGGGTGGTATGTGGGTGGTAGGTGGTATGTGGGTGGTGGGTGTGTGGGTGGTGGGTGATGTGTGGCAGGGTGGTGTGTAGGTTTGATATGTGGCGGTGGGTGATTTGGTATGAGGTGGTGGGTTATGTATGGTACGTGGTATGTGGGTGGTGGGTGGTGTGTCATGGTGGGTGGTGAGTTGTGTGTGATGGTGGGTGGTGTGTCATGGTGGGTGGTGTGGAAGTAATGGTGGGTGGTATGTGGGTGGTGGGTGGTATGTGGGTGGTGGGTATGTGGGTGGTGGGTATGTGGGTGGTGGGTGGTGTGATGGTGGGTGGTGTCATGGTGGGTGGTGTGTGGGTGGTGAGTTGTGTGTGAACGGTGGGTGGTGTCATGGTGGGTGGTGTGGAAGTAATGGTGGGTGGTATGTGGGTGATGGGTGGTATGTGGGTGGTGGGTATGTGGGTGGTGAGTTGTGTGTGATGGTGGGTGGTGTCATGGTGGGTGGTGTGGAAGTAATGGTGGGTGGTATGTTGGTGGTGGGTATGTGGGTGCTGGGTGGTGTGATGGTGGGTGGTATGTGGGTGGTGGGTGATGTGTGGTACGTGGTATGTGGGTGGTGAGTTGTGTGTGATGGTGGGTGATGTGTGGCAGGGTGGTGTGTAGGTTTGATATGTGGCGGTGGGTGATTTGGTATGAGGTGGTGGGTTATGTATGGTACGTGGTATGTGGGTGGTGGGTGGTGTGTCATGGTGGGTGGTGAGTTGTGTGTGATGGTGGGTGGTGTCATGGTGGGTGGTGTGGAAGTAATGGTGGGTGGTATGTGGATGGTGGGTATGTGGGTGCTGGGTGGTGTGATGGTGGGTGGTATGTGGGTGGTGGGTGATGTGTGGTACGTGGTATGTGGGTGGTGGGTGGTGTCATGGTGGGTGGTGTGGAAGTAATGGTGGGTGGTATGTGGGTGGTAGGTGGTATGTGGGTGGTGGGTGTGTGGGTGGTGGGTATGTGGGTGCTGGGTGGTGTGATGGTGGGTGGTATGTGGGTGGTGGGTGATGTGTGGTACGTGGTATGTGGGTGGTGGGTGATGTGTGCGTGGTGAGTTGTGTGTGATGGTGGGTGGTGTGTCATGGTGGGTGGTGTGTCATGGTGGGTGGTGTGGAAGTAATGGTGGGTGGTGGGTGGTATGTGGGTGGTGGGTATGTGGGTGGTGGGTATGTGGGTGGTGGATGGTGTGATGGTGGGTGGTGTCATGGTGGGTGGTGTGTGGGTAGTGAGTTGTGTGTGATGGTGGGTGGTGTGTCATGGTGGGTGGTGGGGAAGTAATGGTGGGTGGTATGTGGGTGGTGGGTGGTATGTGGGTGGTGTGAAGGTGGGTGATGTGTGGCAAGATGGTGTGTAGGTTTGATATGTGGCGGTGGGTGATTTGATATGAGGTGGTGGGTTATGTGTGGTACGTGGTATGTGGGTGGTGAGTTGTGTGTGATGGTGGGTGGTGTGTCATGGTGGGTGGTGTGTAAGTAATGGTGGGTGGTGGGTGGTGTATGATGGTGGGTGGTGGGTGATGTGTTGTACGTGGTATGTGGGTGGTGGGTGGTGGGTGGTGTGATGGTGGGTGGTATGTGGGTGGTGGGTGATGTGTGGTAGGGTGGAGTGTAGGTTTGATATGTGGCGGTGGGTGATTTGGTATGAGGTGGTGGGTGATGTGTTGTACGTGGTATGTGGGTGGTGGGTGGTGTGTCATGGTGGGTGGTGTGGAAGTAATGGTGGGTGGTATGTGGGTGGTGGGTGATGTGTGGTACGTGGTATGTGGGTGGTGGGTGGTGTCATGGTGGGTGGTGTGGAAGTAATGGTGGGTGGTATGTGGGTGGTAGGTGGTATGTGGGTGGTGGGTGTGTGGGTGGTGGGTATGTGGGTGCTGGGTGGTGTGATGGTGGGTGGTATGTGGGTGGTGGGTGATGTGTGGTACGTGGTATGTGGGTGGTGGGTTATGTGTGCGTGGTGAGTTGTGTGTGATGGTGGGTGGTGTGTCATGGTGGGTGGTGTGTCATGGTGGGTGGTGTGGAAGTAATGGTGGGTGGTATGTGGGTGGTGGGTGGTATGTGGGTGGTGGGTATGTGGGTGGTGGGTATGTGGGTGGTGGATGGTGTGATGGTGGGTGGTGTCATGGTGGGTGGTGTGTGGGTGGTGAGTTATGTGTGATGGTGGGTGGTGTGTCATGGTGGGTGGTGTGGAAGTAATGGTGGGTGGTATGTGGGTGGTGGGTGGTATGTGGGTGGTGTGAAGGTGGGTGATGTGTGGCAGGATGGTGTGTAGGTTTGATATGTGGCGGTAGGTGATTTGATATGAGGTGGTGGGTTTTGTGTGGTACGTGGTATGTGGGTGGTGAGTTGTGTGTGATGGTGGGAGGTGTGTCATGGTGGGTGGTGTGTAAGTAATGGTGGGTGGTGGGTGGTGTATGATGGTGGGTGGTGGGTGATGTGTTGTACGTGGTATGTGGGTGGTGGGTGGTGGGTGGTGTGATGGTGGGTGGTATGTGGGTGGTGGGTGATGTGTGGTAGGGTGGTGTGTAGGTTTGATATGTGGCGGTGGGTGATTTGGTATGAGGTGGTGGGTGATGTTTTGTACGTGGTATGTGGTATGGTGGGTAGTGGGTGGTGTGATTGTGGGTGGTATGTGGGTGGTGGGTGGTATGTTGGTGGGTATGTGGGTGGTGGGTGGTATGTGGGTGGTGGGTATGTGGGTGGTGGGTGGTGTGATGGTGGGTGGTGTCGTGGTGGGTGGTGTGTGGGTGGTGAGTTGTGTGTGATGGTGGGTGGTGTCATGGTGGGTGGTGTGGAAGTAATTGTGGGTGGTATGTGGGTGGTGGGTATGTGGGTGCTGGGTGGTGTGATGGTGGGTGGTATGTGGGTGGTGGGTGATGTGTGGTACGTGGTATGTGGGTGGTGGGTGGTGTGTCATGGTGGGTGGTGTGTGGGTGGTGGGTATGTAGGTGGTGGGTATGTGGGTGGTGGGTGGTGAGTTGTGTGTGATGGTGGGTGGTGTCATGGTGGGTGGTGTGGAAGTAATGGTGGGTGGTATGTGGGTGGTGGGTATGTGGGTGCTGGGTGGTGTGATGGTAGGTGGTATGTGGGTGGTGGGTGATGTGTGGTACGTGGTATGTGGGTGGTGAGTTGTGTGTGATGGTGGGTGATGTGTGGCAGGGTGGTGTGTAGGTTTGATATGTGGCGGTGGGTGATTTGGTATGAGGTGGTGGGTTATGTGTGGTACGTGGTATGTGGGTGGTGGGTGGTGTGTCATGGTGGGTGGTGAGTTGTGTGTGATGGTGGGTGGTGTCATGGTGGGTGGTCCGGAAGTAATGGTGGGTGGTATGTGGGTGATGGGTGGTATGTGGGTGGTGGGTATGTGGGTGTTGGGTATGTGGGTGTTGGGTGGTGTGTCATGGTGGGTGGTGTGTGGGTGGTGGGTATGTGGGTGGTGGGTATGTGGATGGTGGGTGGTGAGTTGTGTGTGATGGTGGGTGGTGTCATGGTGAGTGGTGTGGAAGTAATGGTGGGTGGTATGTGGGTGGTGGGTATGTGGGTGCTGGGTGGTGTGATGGTGGGTGGTATGTGGGTGGTGGGTGATGTGTGGTACGTGGTATGTGGGTGGTGGGTGGTGTCGTGGTGGGTGGTGTGGAAGTAGTGGTGGGTGGTATGTGGGTGGTAGGTGGTATGTGGGTGGTGGGTGTGTGGGTGGTGGGTATGTGGGTGCTGGGTGGTGTGATGGTGGGTGGTATGTGGGTGGTGGGTGATGTGTGGTACGTGGTATGTGGGTGGTGGGTGATGTGTGCGTGGTGAGTTGTGTGTGATGGTGGGTGGTGTGTCATGGTGGGTGGTGTGTCATGGTGGGTGGTGTGGAAGTAATGGTGGGTGGTATGTGGGTGGTGGGTGGTATGTGGGTGGTGGGTATGTGGGTGGTGGGTATGTGGGTGGTGGGTGGTGTGATGGTGGGTGGTGTCATGGTGGGTGTTGTGTGGGTGGTGAGTTGTGTGTGATGGTGGGTGGTGTCATGGTGGGTGGTGTGGTAGTAATGGTGGGTGGTATGTGGGTGATGGGTGGTATGTGGGTGGTGGGTATGTGGGTGGTGGGTGGTGTGATGGTGGGTGGTATGTGGGTGGTGGGTGATGTGTGGTACGTGGTATTTGGGTGGTGGGTGGTGTGTCATAGTGGGTGGTGTGTGGGTGGTGGGTATGTGGGTGGTGGGTATGTGGGTGGTGGGTGGTGAGTTGTGTGTGATGGTGGGTGGTGTCATGGTGGGTGGTGTGGAAGTAATGGTGGGTGGTATGTGGGTGGTGGGTGGTATGTGGGTGGTGGGTGGTATGTGGGTGGTGGGTATGTGGGTGGTGGGTATGTGGGTGCTGGGTGATGTGATGGTGGGTGGTATGTGGGTGGTGGGTGATGTGTGGTACGTGGTTTGTGGGTGGTGGGTGGTATGTCATGGTGGGTGGTGAGTTGTATGTGATGGTGGGTGATGTATGGCAGGGTGGTGTGTAGGTTTGATATGTGGCGGTGGGTGATTTGGTATGAGGTGGTGGGTTATGTGTGGTACGTGGTATGTGGGTGGTGGGTGGTTTGTCATGGTGGGTGGTGAGTTGTGTGTGATGGTGGGTGGTGTGTCATGGTGGGTGGTGTGGAAGTAATGGTGGGTGGTATGTGGGTGGTGGGTGGTATGTGGGTGGTGGGTATGTGGGTGGTGGGTATGTGGGTGGTGGGTGGTGTGATGGTGGGTGGTGTCATGGTGGGTGGTGTGTGGGTGGTGAGTTGTGTGTGAACGGTGGGTGGTGTCATGGTGGGTGGTGTGGAAGTAATGGTGGGTGGTATGTGGGTGATGGGTGGTATGTGGGTGGTGGGTATGTGGGTGGTGAGTTGTGTGTGATGGTGGGTGGTGTCATGGTGGGTGGTGTGGAAGTAATGGTGGGTGGTATGTTTGTGGTGGGTATGTGGGTGCTGGGTGGTGTGATGGTGGGTGGTATGTGGGTGGTGGGTGATGTGTGGTACGTGGTATGTGGGTGGTGAGTTGTGTGTGATGGTGGGTGATGTGTGGCAGGGTGGTGTGTAGGTTTGATATGTGGCGGTGGGTGATTTGGTATGAGGTGGTGGGTTATGTATGGTACGTGGTATGTGGGTGGTGGGTGGTGTGTCATGGTGGGTGGTGAGTTGTGTGTGATGGTGGGTGGTGTCATGGTGGGTGGTGTGGAAGTAATGGTGGGTGGTATGTGGATGGTGGGTATGTGGGTGCTGGGTGGTGTGATGGTGGGTGGTATGTGGGTGGTGGGTGATGTGTGGTACGTGGTATGTGGGTGGTGGGTGGTGTCATGGTGGGTGGTGTGGAAGTAATGGTGGGTGGTATGTGGGTGGTAGGTGGTATGTGGGTGGTGGGTGTGTGGGTGGTGGGTATGTGGGTGCTGGGTGGTGTGATGGTGGGTGGTATGTGGGTGGTGGGTGATGTGTGGTACGTGGTATGTGGGTGGTGGGTGATGTGTGCGTGGTGAGTTGTGTGTGATGGTGGGTGGTGTGTCATGGTGGGTGGTGTGTCATGGTGGGTGGTGTGGAAGTAATGGTGGGTGGTATGTGGGTGGTGGGTGGTATGTGGGTGGTGGGTATGTGGGTGGTGGGTATGTGGGTGGTGGATGGTGTGATGGTGGGTGGTGTCATGGTGGGTGGTGTGTGGGTAGTGAGTTGTGTGTGATGGTGGGTGGTGTGTCATGGTGGGTGGTGGGGAAGTAATGGTGGGTGGTATGTGGGTGGTGGGTGGTATGTGGGTGGTGTGAAGGTGGGTGATGTGTGGCAAGATGGTGTGTAGGTTTGATATGTGGCGGTGGGTGATTTGATATGAGGTGGTGGGTTATGTGTGGTACGTGGTATGTGGGTGGTGAGTTGTGTGTGATGGTGGGTGGTGTGTCATGGTGGGTGGTGTGTAAGTAATGGTGGGTGGTGGGTGGTGTATGATGGTGGGTGGTGGGTGATGTGTTGTACGTGGTATGTGGGTGGTGGGTGGTGGGTGGTGTGATGGTGGGTGGTATGTGGGTGGTGGGTGATGTGTGGTAGGGTGGAGTGTAGGTTTGATATGTGGCGGTGGGTGATTTGGTATGAGGTGGTGGGTGATGTGTTGTACGTGGTATGTGGGTGGTGGGTGGTGTGTCATGGTGGGTGGTGTGGAAGTAATGGTGGGTGGTATGTGGGTGGTGGGTGATGTGTGGTACGTGGTATGTGGGTGGTGGGTGGTGTCATGGTGGGTGGTGTGGAAGTAATGGTGGGTGGTATGTGGGTGGTAGGTGGTATGTGGGTGGTGGGTGTGTGGGTGGTGGGTATGTGGGTGCTGGGTGGTGTGATGGTGGGTGGTATGTGGGTGGTGGGTGATGTGTGGTACGTGGTATGTGGGTGGTGGGTTATGTGTGCGTGGTGAGTTGTGTGTGATGGTGGGTGGTGTGTCATGGTGGGTGGTGTGTCATGGTGGGTGGTGTGGAAGTAATGGTGGGTGGTATGTGGGTGGTGGGTGGTATGTGGGTGGTGGGTATGTGGGTGGTGGGTATGTGGGTGGTGGATGGTGTGATGGTGGGTGGTGTCATGGTGGGTGGTGTGTGGGTGGTGAGTTATGTGTGATGGTGGGTGGTGTGTCATGGTGGGTGGTGTGGAAGTAATGGTGGGTGGTATGTGGGTGGTGGGTGGTATGTGGGTGGTGTGAAGGTGGGTGATGTGTGGCAGGATGGTGTGTAGGTTTGATATGTGGCGGTGGGTGATTTGATATGAGGTGGTGGGTTATGTGTGGTACGTGGTATGTGGGTGGTGAGTTGTGTGTGATGGTGGGAGGTGTGTCATGGTGGGTGGTGTGTAAGTAATGGTGGGTGGTGGGTGGTGTATGATGGTGGGTGGTGGGTGATGTGTTGTACGTGGTATGTGGGTGGTGGGTGGTGGGTGGTATGTGGGTGGTGTGAAGGTGGGTGATGTGTGGCAGGATGGTGTGTAGGTTTGATATGTGGCGGTGGGTGATTTGATATGAGGTGGTGGGTTATGTGTGGTACGTGGTATGTGGGTGGTGAGTTGTGTGTGATGGTGGGAGGTGTGTCATGGTGGGTGGTGTGTAAGTAATGGTGGGTGGTGGGTGGTGTATGATGGTGGGTGGTGGGTGATGTGTTGTACGTGGTATGTGGGTGGTGGGTGGTGGGTGGTGTGATTGTGGGTGGTATGTGGGTGGTGGGTGGTATGTGGGTGGGTGGTATGTGGGTGGTGGGTATGTGGGTGGTGGGTGGTATGTGGGTGGTGGGTATGTGGGTGGTGGGTGGTGTGATGGTGGGTGGTGTCGTGGTGGGTGGTGTGTGGGTGGTGAGTTGTGTGTGATGGTGGGTGGTGTCATGGTGGGTGGTGTGGAAGTAATTGTGGGTGGTATGTGGGTGGTGGGTATGTGGGTGCTGGGTGGTGTGATGGTGGGTGGTATGTGGGTGGTGGGTGATGTGTGGTACGTGGTATGTGGGTGGTGGGTGGTGTGTCATGGTGGGTGGTGTGTGGGTGGTGGGTATGTAGGTGGTGGGTATGTGGGTGGTGGGTGGTGAGTTGTGTGTGATGGTGGGTGGTGTCATGGTGGGTGGTGTGGAAGTAATGGTGGGTGGTATGTGGGTGGTGGGTATGTGGGTGCTGGGTGGTGTGATGGTGGGTGGTATGTGGGTGGTGGGTGATGTGTGGTACGTGGTATGTGGGTGGTGAGTTGTGTGTGATGGTGGGTGATGTGTGGCAGGGTGGTGTGTAGGTTTGATATGTGGCGGTGGGTGATTTGGTATGAGGTGGTGGGTTATGTGTGGTACGTGGTATGTGGGTGGTGGGTGGTGTGTCATGGTGGGTGGTGAGTTGTGTGTGATGGTGGGTGGTGTCATGGTGGGTGGTCCGGAAGTAATGGTGGGTGGTATGTGGGTGATGGGTGGTATGTGGGTGGTGGGTATGTGGGTGTTGGGTATGTGGGTGTTGGGTGGTGTGTCATGGTGGGTGGTGTGTGGGTGGTGGGTATGTGGGTGGTGGGTATGTGGATGGTGGGTGGTGAGTTGTGTGATGGTGGGTGGTGTCATGGTGAGTGGTGTGGAAGTAATGGTGGGTGGTATGTGGGTGGTGGGTATGTGGGTGCTGGGTGGTGTGATGGTGGGTGGTATGTGGGTGGTGGCTGATGTGTGGTACGTGGTATGTGGGTGGTGGGTGATGTGTCATGGTGGGTGGTATGTGGGTGGTGGGTGGTATGTCGGTGGTGGGTATGTGGGTGGTGGGTGGTATGTCGGTGGTGGGTATGTGGGTGGTGGCTGGTGTGATGGTGGGTGGTGTCATGGTGGGTGGTGGGTGATGTGTTGTATGTGGTATGTGGGTGGTGTGTGATGGTGGCTGGTGGGTGAAGTGTTGTACGTGGTATGTGGGTGGTGAGTTGTGTGTGATGGTGGGTGGTGTGTCATGGTGGGTGGTGTGGAAGTAATGGTGGGTGGTATGTGGGTGGTGGGTATGTGGGTGGTGGGTGGTGTGATGGTGGGTGGTGTGATGGTGGGTGGTGTGATGGTGGGTGGTGTGTCATGGTGGGTGGTGTGTAAGTAATGGTGGGTGGTGGGTGGTGTGTGATGGTGGGTGGTGGGTGATGTGTTGTACGTGGTATGTGGGTGGTGGGTGGTGTGTCATGGTGGGTGGTGAGTTGTGTGTGATGGTGGGTGGTGTGTAAGTAATGGTGGGTGGTGGGTGGTGGGTGATGTGTTGTACGTGGTATGTGGGTGGTGGGTGGTGTGTCATGGTGGGTGGTGTGGAAGTAATGGTGGGTGGTATGTGGGTGGTGGGTATGTGGGTGGTAGGTATGTGGGTGCTGGGTGGTGTGATGGTGATTTGGTATGAGGTGGTGGGTGATGTGTTGTACGTGGTATGTGGGTGGTGGGTGGTGTGTCATGGTGGGTGGTGTGGAAGTAATGGTGGGTGGTATGTGGGTGGTGGGTATGTGGGTGGTAGGTATGTGGGTGCTGGGTGGTGTGATGGTGGGTGGTATGTGGGTGGTGGGTGATGTGTGGTACGTGGTATGTGGGTGGTGGGTGATGTGTGGGTGGTGAGTTGTGTGTGATGGTGGGTGGTGTGTCATGGTGGGTGGTGTGGAAGTAATGGTGGGTGGTATGTGGGTGGTGGGTGGTATGTGGGTGGTGGGTATGTGGGTGGTGGGTGATGTGTGATACGTGGTATGTGGGTGGTGGGTGATGTGTCATGGTGGGTGGTGTGTAAGTAATGGTGGGTGGTGGGTGATGTGTTGTACGTGGTATGTGGGTGGTGAGTTGTGTGTGATGGTGGGTGGTGTGTCATGGTGGGTGGTGTGTCATGGTGGGTGGTGTGGAAGTAATGGTGGGTGGTATGTGGGTAGTGGGTATATTGGTGGTGGGTGGTGTGATGGTGGGTGGTATGATGGTGGGTGGTGTGTAAGTAATGGTGGGTGGTGGGTGGTGTGTGATGGTGGGTGGTGGGTGATGTGTTGTACGTGATATGTGGGTGGTGGGTGGTGGGTGGTGTGATGGTGGGTGGTATGTGGGTGGTGGGTGATGTGTGGTACGTGGTATGTGGGTGGTGGGTGGTGTGATGGTGGGTGATGTGTGGTAGGGTGGTGTGTAGGTTTGATATGTGGCGGTGGGTGATTTGGTATGAGGTGGTGGGTTATGTGTGGTACGGGTTATGTGGGTGGTGGGTGGTGTGTCATGGTGGGTGGTGAGTTGTGTGTGACGGTGATCGGTGTGTCATGGTGGGTGGTATGTGGGTGGTGGTTGGTATGTGGGTGGTGGGTATGTGGGTGGTGGGTGGTGTGATGGTGTGTGGTGTAATGGTGGGTGATGTGTGGCAGGATGGTGTAGGTTTGATATGTGGCGGTGGGTGATTTGGTATGAGGTGGTGGGTTATGTGTGGTACGTGGTATGTGGGTGGTGGGTGATGTGTCATGGTGGGTGGTATGTGGGTGGTGGGTGGTATGTGGGTGGTGGGTATGTGGGTGGTGGCTGGTGTGATGGTGGGTGGTGTGATAGTGGGTGGTGTGTGATGGTGGGTGGTGGCTGATGTGTGGTACGTGGTATGTGGGTGGTGGGTGATGTGTCATGGTGGGTGGTATGTGGGTGGTGGGTGGTATGTCGGTGGTGGGTATGTGGGTGGTGGCTGGTGTGATGGTGGGTGGTGTGTGATGGTGGCTGGTGGGTGAAGTGTTGTACGTGGTATGTGGGTGGTGAGTTGTGTGTGATGGTGGGTGGTGTGTCATGGTGGGTGGTGTGGAAGTAATGGTGGGTGGTATGTGGGTGGTGGGTGGTGTGATGGTGGGTGGTGTGATGGTGGGTGGTGTGATGGTGGGTGGTGTGTCATGGTGGGTGGTGTGTAAGTAATGGTGGGTGGTGGGTGGTGTGTGATGGTGGGTGGTGGGTGATGTGTTGTACGTGGTATGTGGGTGGTGGGTGGTGTGTCATGGTGGGTGGTGAGTTGTGTGTGATGGTGGGTGGTGTGTAAGTAATGGTGGGTGGTGGGTGGTGGGTGATGTGTTGTACGTGGTATGTGGGTGGTGGGTGGTGGGTGGTGTGTGAGTGGTGGGTGGTGGGTGGTGTGATGGTGCGTGATGTGTGGTAGGGTGGTGTGTAGGTTTGATATGTGGCGGTGGGTGATTTGGTATGAGGTGGTGGGTTATGTTTTGTACGTGGTATGTGGGTGGTGTGTGATGGTGGGTGGTGGGTGAAGTGTTGTACGTGGTATGTGGGTGGTGGGTGGTGGGTGGTGTTGTAGTAGTAAAAAGATGTGTGGGTACCTTGTAGTCGATAGCGTGAAGTATGTAAGGGTACAGCAGAGAAGTAAAAGCTAGTACACAGATAGTTCACAGTTTATTGTTCACCACACACACTATAGAAAAATAGTCAGAAGGGTCGTAAGCGACAGTTCACACGTACACACAAAGAACAGCAAACAAGCACAAAAGATGGAAGACACATATATACAGTAACTACTACGTAAGTTAATTATAAGCCAGTGCGTACTGAATTAAAGCGAGCGAATAGCGAAAACAGCTGGTCTAATCAGATAGCAACGTATATCAGCGCGGGTAGGGTCTGACTGGTTAACCATTTGCTCCGCGCGTTCGGTCGAGTTCGGCGGCCCTCGGATGTGGTTCGGGCACCCGAACCACACGTCATGTGCAGTGAAGCTAGCCGAACTCGGGCGCACAGTTATTGTAGTAGCCCGTAACGCATTTCCAGACAATTTCGGAAACGACCAGTTGTGTCACTCGAGTCAGTGAGTTTGTCAGTAATTTATATGTGTGTACGAGTGTAGATATGTATGTATGTATGTATGTATGTTTGTATATATGAATGTATGTACGTATGCGTGTTTGTTTGATGTGAATGTATGTTTAAATGTGAATGTGTACATGTGTGTTTATTTATGTGGGTGAGCGTCCACATCACTCCCCCCCAGAGACCTGGCTAGGGGCGATAAAAATCTGGAAAATGGACACGGCGTCCAGAGCGTGTGGTTACTGGCACTGTCTTTAAAAGTGGCGCTGCGTCCTGAGAATGAGTAGTGTCTGGGACAGGCGTAACGAACGTGCGCCGCAAAGGTGGTACTGGTGCCAACTCCTGCTCGTCGCTTGTCACATAGGCCGGTTTAAGACGGTCTATTGTGACAGTAACTGGTTTTCCCTTTATCAGGAGCTTATAAACCTTGTCGGTTCGTTCCAAGACCTTGTAGGGTTCTGTATAAGCCGGTTGAAGAGGGGCACGTGAGGCATCCTCACGCAGAAATACATATTTGGTGGAAGCCAGATCCTTGTGAATAAAGATCCTCGATTTGGTATGGTGGGAGGCCGGTACTGGTTTAAGTTTCTTGGCGAACGAGTGGAGACGCGCCATAAAATCTGACATGTCAGATGTACATGGCGCGCTCGGATCGAAAAATTCGCCAGGAAGTCTTAGCGGCTCTCCATAGACCAGCTCAGCTGAAGAAGCTTGGAGATCCTCTTTGTATGCGCTGCGTATTCCCAGCATCACTAGAGACAGGACTTCAGTCCAGTTTTGGCTGACATGGGACGTGATTGACGCTTTAAGCTGCCGATGGAAGCGCTCAACCATGCCATTGCAGGCTGGGTGGTATGCAGTGGTGCGTCTGTGTTGGAACCCAGCAATTTTTGCCAGATATTGGAACAGTGCGGACTCGAATTGACGTCCGCGATCTGTCACTATCTGCTCTGGGCACCCAAATCGGGATATCCAACCGGATAATAAGGCCTTGGCTACTGTTTCAGCCGTGATGTCCGGTATGGGTATCACCTCGGGCCAACGAGTGAACCGGTCGATGGCCGTAAGACAGTAGCGGTGTCCTTGGGATATGGGTAGGGGTCCCACAAGATCTATATGCACGTGCTTGAAGCGTGCACGGGGTAAATCAAATTTCCCTACCGGCGCCGACACGTGCTTTGTTACTTTCGCACGTTGGCATTGTAGGCAAGTACGAGCCCACTCTCGGCAGTCCCTCCTGACGCCCGGCCAAACAAATCGTTCGGCAACCAACTTCGCAGTGGCAGTAGTGCCAGGATGACTAAAAGAGTGTAAGCTCTGGAATACTTGCCTACGAAAGTTTTTGGTAACAAAGGGCCGGGCAGTTGGTGTACTCGTATCACAGTACAAATGTATGCAACTCCCAGGTAATTGTATTTTGGAGAGGCGGAGAGATGAATTGCCATCCAAATATTGAGACAACTCAGTATCCGACTCTTGGCTCTTAGCAAGTTCGGCTAGATTGATTGGAGCCCCCAGCTCATCGATTCGAGATAAGGCATCGGCCACGACGTTGTTTTTGCCTGAGATGTGCCTTATGTCGGTCGTGAACTGGGAAATATAGTCCAATTGCCGAAACTGCCTAGGCGAGCAGTTATGTTTCCTCTCAGTGAAAGCATAACTGATAGGCTTGTGGTCGGTGTAAACTATGAAGTCCCTTGCCTCGAGCATAAACCTGAAATATTTGATTGCCTCATAGATCGCGAGAAGCTCGCGATCATATGGGGAATATTTTTGTTGTGTAGGGTTCAGTCTGCGGGAAAAGAAAGCTAGCGGACGCCAAGCATTGTCCTGTAGCTGTTGCAAAACTGCCCCCATAGCCACGTCCGACGCATCCGTAACTAAAGCCAGTTTGGCATTGCAGTTAGGATGTGCGAGTAGAGCTGCTTCTGATAGGCTCTCTTTGGCATTAGTGAAGGCCTTTAAGGCTTCGTCAGTTAGGGCAATGGGTGTTGAACCCTTGACTGCACCCATGAGGAGAGAGTTGAGAGGAGATTGGGTTTCTGCGGCATGGGGCAAAAAACGCCGGTAAAAATTTACCATGCCCAAAAACCTCCTCAATGCTCTGACGGTCTTCGGTGGAGGAAAATCGCGAATGGCTTGAACTTTCTCGTCCAAAGGCTTGGTTCCTTCCGCCGAGATGTGATATCCCAGAAAGGAAACTTCCGGGACGCCGAAAACGCATTTCGCCGGATTGATAACCATTCCGTAAGTTTTCAGCCGTGAAAATACTTGACGGAGATGGTTTTCATGCTCGACTTCGTCCCTGCTGAAGATGAGAAAGTCATCAAGATAGCAGTAGACGAAGTCCAGTCCGCGCATCATTTCATCGACGAAACGCTGAAATGTCTGGGCGGCGTTCCGCAACCCGAACGTCATGTACGGGAATTCGTACATACCGAAGGGCGTGGTAATAGCCGTCTTCGGTATATCCTCCTCGCACACTGGTATTTGGTTGTAGGCTTTAACGAGGTCAATCGTGGTAAAGATCCTACAACCAGCAATATTGTGGGCGAAGTCATGGATATGACGTACTGGATACTTATCCGGTATTGTGCGGGCATTGAGCTGTCGGTAGTCACCGCAGGGACGCCAGCCGTTATCTTTTTTCGGCGCCAGGTGTAAAGGCGATGACCACGGGCTCTCAGAAGGCCTTGCGGTACCATCGTTAAGCATGGCCTGGAATTCCTCCTTAGCCACCTTCAGCTTGTCAGGAGCCAAACGTCTGGGAGGACATGAAACGGGGGGGCCTGATGTTGTGCGGATGTGATGTTGTGTGCTGTGAGGTACAGTGCGATGTGTCCCAGCTGGTCGTGTAATCACCGGAAATTCCTGTGAAAGTAAAAGATGGTAATGTGAATTGCCAGTCAGAACCTTCACCGAATAGACACTACAATCAATAGCCAGTGAAGCTGGAGTAGAAAGAGTAGTTGTATTATCTACTAATTTTTGATGTTTACAGTCAACAATTAAACTATAGTGACACAAAAAGTCTACTCCTAAAATAGGTCTAGTTACGTCCGCAACGATAAATCGCCATGGGTAGACCCGGCGAAGTCCTAGGTCCAGGTTGAGGTCCGTGTAGCCGTAGGTGCTGATGGTCGTCCCGTTGGCTGCGATGAGTTCGTAGCTAGTAGGTGCTCGACGTTGGCGTAGTTGCGACCTTGGGAAAACGCAGAGGTCGCTGCCTGTGTCGACCAAAAACTGCGTCTTCGTATAGCGGTCGGTTACAAAGAGGCGACCTGGGGAAGCGGGGCAATCATCAGTCGCCTTTAACGACTGCCCGTGGCATTTCCCGCTGGCTTGTAGTCGCACGGCTGAAGACATCTCCGCGCCTTGGATCCGAAGTTGAGGTGGTACCAACAGGTTGGAGCCCGACGATAGCTGGACGTTGACCGCGTTCTACTCCGGGACGAAGATCGCTGGCGCCGTGGTCTGGAATGGTCAGCTGCTGTACGAACACGTCCGCGCTCTTCCAGTTTCGCTTCTAACCGTGCCACCATCAACTTTAGCTCCGCGACCTCGCTGGATGAAGTCCCACTGCAGGAACAGGTACATGCTGAAGCTGCTGCCACGTTGGAAGGCGCAGCTATATCTTGTACACGATCAGCTAATTCTGCTAGCTGCTCCAAAGATTGACTGGTTTGCGACGCCAGAACAGTTTGAATCTCTCGTGGCAAACGGTCGCACCAAATGGTCCGCAAGAAATCGTCCGGAAAGCTTGGGCCAGCCAAATCTTGAAGGTGCCGAAGAAACTGTGATGGCTTTCGGTCTCCAAGTTGCTCGTGAGTCAGAACCTGTCTCATTTTCTTCTCTTTGGAGGCAGTCAATCGTCTAACAAGCTCACTTTTGAGTTTTTCATACCTCCTTCGAAGTGGAGGATTTATAATTATGTCCTTTACTTCCTTGGCTGTTGCAACATCCAAATTCTTGAGGGTGTTGGAAAACATAAAAGAGTCGTCGGTTATGCCATACGTTTCAAATTGACCCTCTAATAAGGCAAACCAAATTTCCGGTTCGTCGGGAGAAAATGCCGGTACCTTCAAATTAATTGGAAGGTCATATGAAGGTCGCTCTGCTGGCGGGCGTACCTTTCTGGCCCGACGGGTGACGTTGCCAGTCTCGCCGCCTTTCCGTGATCCGACGGTATTGTTGGAATCACTGCTGTCGCTCATTCTAGCGTTTTCCTCGGGGTCACCAATGTAGTAGTAAAAAGATGTGTGGGTACCTTGTAGTCGATAGCGTGAAGTATGTAAGGGTACAGCAGAGAAGTAAAAGCTAGTACACAGATAGTTCACAGTTTATTGTTCACCACACACACTATAGAAAAATAGTCAGAAGGGTCGTAAGGGACAGTTCACACGTACACACAAAGAACAGCAAACAAGCACAAAAGATGGAAGACACATATATACAGTAACTACTACGTAAGTTAATTATAAGCCAGTGCGTACTGAATTAAAGCGAGCGAATAGCGAAAACAGCTGGTCTAATCAGATAGCAACGTATATCAGCGCGGGTAGGGTCTGACTGGTTAACCATTTGCTCCGCGCGTTCGGTCGAGTTCGGCGGCCCTCGGATGTGGTTCGGGCACCCGAACCACACGTCATGTGCAGTGAAGCTAGCCGAACTCGGGCGCACAGTTATTGTAGTAGCCCGTAACGCATTTCCAGACAATTTCGGAAACGACCAGTTGTGTCACTCGAGTCAGTGAGTTTGTCAGTAATTTATATGTGTGTACGAGTGTAGATATGTATGTATGTATGTATGTATGTTTGTATATATGAATGTATGTACGTATGCGTGTTTGTTTGATGTGAATGTATGTTTAAATGTGAATGTGTACATGTGTGTTTATTTATGTGGGTGAGCGTCCACAGTGTGATGGTGGGTGGTATTTGGGTGGGTGGTATGTGGGTGGTGGGTATGTGGGTGGTTGGTGGTATGTGGGTGGTGGGTATGTGGGTGGTGGGTATGTGGGTGGTGGGTGGTGTGATAATGGGTGGTGTGATGGTGGGTGGTGTGTCATGGTGGGTGGTGTGTAAGTAATGGTGGGTGGTGGGTGGTGTGTGATGGTGGGTGGTATGTGGGTGGTGGGTGGTATGTGGGTGGTGGGTATGTGGGTGGTGGCTGGTGTGATGGTGGGTGGTGTGATTGTGGGTGGTGTGTGATGGTGGGTGGTGGGTGAAGTGTTGTACGTGGTATGTGGATGGTGGGTAGTGGGTGGTGTGATTGTGGGTGGTATGTGGGTGGTGGGTGGTATGTGGGTGGGTGGTATGTGGGTGGTGGGTATGTGGGTGGTGGGTGGTATGTGGGTGGTGGGTATGTGGGTGGTGGGTGGTGTGATGGTGGGTGGTGTCATGGTGGGTGGTGTGTGGGTGGTGAAGTGTGTGTGATGGTGGGTGGTGTCATGGTGGGTGGTGTGGAAGTAATGGTGGGTGGTATGTGGGTGATGGGTGGTATGTGGGTGGTGGGTATGTGGGTGGTGGCTGGTGTGATGGTGGGTGGTATGTGGGTGGTGGGTGATGTGTGGTACGTGGTATGTGGGTGGTGGGTGGTGTGTCATGGTGGGTGGTGTGTGGGTGGTGGGTATGTGGGTGGTGGGTATGTGGGTGGTGGGTGGTGAGTTGTGTGTGATGGTGGGTGGTGTCATGGTGGGTGGTGTGGAAGTAATGGTGGGTGGTATGTGGGTGGTGGGTATGTGGGTGCTGGGTGGTGTGATGGTGGGTGGTATGTGGGTGGTGGGTGATGTGTGGTACGTGGTATGTGGGTGGTGAGTTGTGTGTGATGGTGGGTGATGTGTGGCAGGGTGGTGTGTAGGTTTGATATGTGGCGGTGGGTGATTTGGTATGAGGTGGTGGGTTATGTGTGGTACGTGGTATGTGGGTGGTGGGTGGTGTGTCATGGTGGGTGGTGAGTTGTGTGTGATGGTGGGTGGTGTCATGGTGGGTGGTCCGGAAGTAATGGTGGGTGGTATGTGGGTGATGGGTGGTATGTGGGTGGTGGGTATGTGGGTGTTGGGTATGTGGGTGTTGGGTGGTGTGTCATGGTGGGTGGTGTGTGGGTGGTGGGTATGTGGGTGGTGGGTATGTGGATGGTGGGTGGTGAGTTGTGTGTGATGGTGGGTGGTGTCATGGTGGGTGGTGTGGAAGTAATGGTGGGTGGTATGTGGGTGGTGGGTATGTGGGTGCTGGGTGGTGTGATGGTGGGTGGTATGTGGGTGGTGGGTGATGTGTGGTACGTGGTATGTGGGTGGTGGGTGGTGTCATGGTGGGTGGTGTGGAAGTAATGGTGGGTGGTATGTGGGTGGTGGGTGGTATGTGGGTGGTGGGTATGTGGGTGGTGGGTATGTGGGTGGTGGGTGGTGTGATGGTGGGTGGTGTCATGGTGGGTGGTGTGTGGGTGGTGAGTTGTGTGTGAACGGTGGGTGGTGTCATGGTGGGTGGTGTGGAAGTAATGGTGGGTGGTATGTGGGTGATGGGTGGTATGTGGGTGGTGGGTATGTGGGTGGTGGGTGGTGTGATGGTGGGTGATGTGTGGCAGGATGGTGTAGGTTTGATATGTGGCGGTGGGTGATTTGGTATGAGGTGGTGGGTTATGTGTGGTACGTGGTATGTGGGTGGTGGGTGATGTGTCATGGTGGGTGGTATGTGGGTGGTGGGTGGTATGTGGGTGGTGGGTATGTGGGTGGTGGCTGGTGTGATGGTGGGTGGTGTGATAGTGGGTGGTGTGTGATGGTGGGTGGTGGCTGATGTGTGGTACGTGGTATGTGGGTGGTGGGTGATGTGTCATGGTGGGTGGTATGTGGGTGGTGGGTGGTATGTCGGTGGTGGGTATGTGGGTGGTGGCTGGTGTGATGGTGGGTGGTGTCATGGTGGGTGGTGGGTGATGTGTTGTATGGGGTATGTGGGTGGTGTGTGATGGTGGCTGGTGGGTGAAGTGTTGTACGTGGTATGTGGGTGGTGAGTTGTGTGTGATGGTGGGTGGTGTGTCACAGTGGCGTGCCTAGGGTTTTGAAGTAGGGCAAGCCCAAAACTTTTTTTAAGTATAATACATATTGATTTAAAAGGAAAAAAATACTAAGAACGAAGAAAACAAATGTACGTCAGCAGACCTAACAAACAATCTATAAAATATTAAGATTAAAAAAATTATAGATTACATGTGGATATGCAAGCGTAACTTGGTAATACACTAACTACTGAACACTTCTAGTAGGTACACTAGCACAACCGTAGCTACTATGTTGCCGTGATCACTTCGCAGTTAACCGAAATCGCGGACAGAAAATATTATTAATGCATTAGCGTTAAGTTTTTATGAATTACAAGTAATAACATGCCTTTTGAAAGGTCCACCTAAGTTATTAAAATCATTATATTATACATAATACAAACATTCTTATATACAAGTGTCGCTTGAAAAACATGTGAAACACGACTGTTTAATTACCTATTTGAAAGGGAGCATGTAGAAATCAAATTACGTAGGTAGTTTTTTTAAATTGAACTGATAAATGCATCCTGTAATTTACCACGAATTTAAGAAATGCACAAACCCTGCGTTGTTTTCGCGCCAGTTTTTTTTTTGTCAATATAATCGAATTAAATTACCTTTATACCAGCAATGAACACTTTTATCACCACACTTAAACCATCACAGGAAACAATACAACTCATTTTAGTTTCAAAAAGCTTAATGAACATAAAAACTAATCATTAACCTAAAAACAGAAGTATTTAAAATTGCACAATGCCAAAACACCTATGAAGTTAGTACAAATTCGTTCAGAAATTGCGAAACGAAACGTAAAAATAAACATTACAACATGCAATTACAATTTATTAAAAAAATATAAAAACCACATTATTTTTACCTAAAAAATGATAAAATAATTTCAAAAAGGAACAAACATCATTTATTAATAACAAATATAATTTACTAAACGAAAAATGTTACACGTGACGACCTTCAAACGTACGATGTTCACTCCGCGAAGCTGGGCTTAAACGGTTTGATTTTTTAGTACAAATTGCTATAGTTGCATATCTGTAGCTACACATTCGTAGTGGCAGAGTGTAGCATTTCAACCGTACGTGTAAAAGAGACAGGATGAGTTTCCAAAAGCCTCGTAAAAGCACACGAGAGAGAAAGAGACATTTAAAGAATGCGAGTTCCGTCTTTTAAAGAATGCGGGAAGCTACGCGGAGGTTAAATTATTGAATGAATTTAATACAAGCGTTGCGAGGCGCGGGCGGCGCGGCGCTCCGTCGCTCGTAGCTGCGTTTCATTGAATTGCGCCGCGCAGCAACGCGACCGAACGCGGTAAATTTAAAAATGGTCCATGTGTCGTATTAATTTACTGTAATGTATTGAATGTAATGGTTTCTGTTCATTATCATGTATTTGCGTATTAAGTAGGGCAAGCCGGGCTTTTGGGCTTGTATGGAAGTACCGCCACTAGTGTGTCATGGTGGGTGGTGTGGAAGTAATGGTGGGTGGTATGTGGGTGGTGGGTATGTGGGTGGTGGGTGGTGTGATGGTGGGTGGTGTGATGGTGGGTGGTGTGTCATGGTGGGTGGTGTGTAAGTAATGGTGGGTGGTGGGTGGTGTGTGATGGTGGGTGGTGGGTGATGTGTTGTACGTGGTATGTGGGTGGTGGGTGGTGTGTCATGGTGGGTGGTGAGTTGTGTGTGATGGTGGGTGGTGTGTAAGTAATGGTGGGTGGTGGGTGGTGGGTGATGTGTTGTACATGGTATGTGGGTGGTGGGTGGTGGGTGGTGTGTGAGTGGCGGGGGGTGGGTGGTGTGATGGTGGGTGATGTGTGGTAGGGTGGTGTGTAGGTTTGATATGTGGCGGTGGGTGATTTGGTATGAGGTGGTGGGTTATGTGTTGTACGTGGTATGTGGGTGGTGTGTGATGGTGGGTGGTGGGTGAAGTGTTGTACGTGGTATGTGGGTGGTGGGTGGTGGGTGGTGTGATGGTGGGTGGTATTTGGGTGGGTGGTATGTGGGTGGTTGGTGGTATGTGGGTGGTGGGTATGTGGGTGGTGGGTATGTGGGTGGTGGGTGGTGTGATGGTGGGTGGTGTGTGATGGTGGGTGGTGTGTGATGGTGGGTGGTATGTGGGTGGTGGGTGGTATGTGGGTGGTGGGTATGTGGGTGGTGGCTGGTGTGATGGTGGGTGGTGTGATTGTGGGTGGTGTGTGATGGTGGGTGGTGGGTGAAGTGTTGTACGTGGTATGTGGATGGTGGGTAGTGGGTGGTGTGATGGTGGGTGGTATGTGGGTGGTGGGTGGTATGTGGGTGGGTGGTATGTGGGTGGTGGGTGGTATGTGGGTGGTGGGTATGTGGGTGGTGGGTATGTGGGTGGTGGGTGGTGTGATGGTGGGTGGTGTGTGATGGTGGGTGGTGTGTGATGGTGGGTGGTATGTGGGTGGTGGGTGGTATGTGGGTGGTGGGTGGTATGTGGGTGGTGGCTGGTGTTATGGTGGGGTGTGTGATGGTGGGTGGTGTGTGATGGTGGGTGGTGGGTGATTTGTTGTACGTGGTATGTGGGTGGTGGGTATGTGGGTGGTGGGTGGTGTGATGGTGGGTGGTGTGTAAGTAATGGTGGGTGGTGGGTGGTGTGTGATGGTGGGTGGTGGGTGATGTGTTGTACGTGGTATGTGGGTGGTTGGTGTGATGGTGGGTGGTATGTGGGTGGTGGGTGGTATGTGGGTTGGTATGCGGGTGGTGGGTATGTGGGTGGTTGGTATGCGGGTGGTGGGTATGTGGGTGGTGGGTATGTGGGTGGTGTGATGGTGGGTGGTGTGTGATGGTGGGTGGTGGGTGAAGTGTTGTACGTGGTATGTGGGTGGTGGGTGGTGGGTGGTGTGATGGTGGGTGGTATTTGGGTGGTGGGTGGTATGTGGGTGGTGGGTATGTGGGTGGTGGGTGGTATGTGGGTGGTGGGTATGTGGGTGGTGGGTATGTGGGTGGTGGGTATGTGGGTGGTGGGTGGTGTGATGGTGGGTGGTGTGTGATGGTGGGTGGTGTGTGATGGTGGGTGGTATGTGGGTGGTGGGTGGTATGTGGGTGGTGGGTATATGGGTGGTGGCTGGTGTGATGGTGGGTGGTGTGATGGTGGGTGGTGTGTGATGGTGGGTGGTGGGTGATTTGTTGTACGTGGTATGTGGGTGGTGTGTGATGGTGGGTGGTGGGTGAAGTGTTGTACGTGGTATGTGGGTGGTGGGTGGTGGGTGGTGTGATGGTGGGTGGTATGTGGGTGGTGGGTGGTATGTGGGTGGTGTGTGATGGTGGGTGGTGGGTGAAGTGTTGTACGTGGTATGTGGGTGGTGGGTGGTGGGTGGTGTGATGGTGGGTGGTATGTGGGTGGTGGGTGGTATGTGGGTGGGTGGTATGTGGGTGGTGGGTATGTGGGTGGTGGGTGGTATGTGGTTGGTGGGTATGTGGGTGGTGGGTATGTGGGTGGTGGGTGGTGTGATGGTGGGTGGTGTGTGATGGTGGCGTGGCGCGACATACCACCCCAACCTAACCTAACCTTTTTTTTTTTTTTTTTTTTTTTTTCGCGGGGAAAATCCCTTTACGGACCATCCCACCCCCGGAGGGGCGGGGGTGTGTCGGACTCACCGGCGCCTTCCGACCCAGCGAGATTGCAGAGCGACCGCTGGGTCGGGTCCCTACCGTAGATCATGCGCCGGAATACCGACTAAAAACCCCGCGTTGGCCACCATCGGTGCACCCTCAGAGACGGCCCCGGGATACCGTGTGTGGATTGCGCCGGGACCGCCTCCATGTGCACTGCCGCATTGCGACGCGGCATGGGACGCATGTTGCGTCACGTCTCGGGGGCCGCCAGGATAGGGACTGCGACCCCATGCGGCCTCTCCGGCGCCGGGTTAGGTGACATCCCGGCGCCTCCTTCGTCTCCTTTGGAGACGACCGGGATCGGTCTGCTCCCGATCCCGCTCGGCGCTCTCCTTCTGCGAAATGACGCATTCGTAGAAGGAGAGCATGGCTCGCCATGACTTCCGACTGCCGACCATGCTGGCGACCACGGCCGGCAGCGAGAGGTCCCTTCCTACGAGCGATTCGAGAGCGCTGCGCTCATCGTCCCAGGCTGGGCACTCCTCCAGCGTGTGCTGGGCCGTGTCCTCACGGCAGTTGCCACAGTGGTTGCACACGGCGGACTCCTCCGCTCCGGCTACGCAACACAGGTAGTCACCGAAGCAACCATGCCCGGTGAGCACCTGCGTCAGCCGGTATGTCGGCGCACCGTGGCGCCTGTCCGACGGTCCTCACGCCCGCACTCGGGTTCTCCAGCCTGGAACGCCACTCCTCCACGGCGGCCCTGCGGAGGGAGGCCTTCATGGCCTCGACCTCTCGGAGGGCCGGCCTCTGCCCGAGTCTGAACGCCTCCTCCCGCCAGAAAAATACTGACGAGAGGGCCTGTGCGTCCAGCTCCCAAGGCAGAGTACCCGCCAACACGCAGGCCGCCTCATGCGAGACCGTGCGGTAGCCCCTGACGATGCGCTGCGCCACCATGCGCTGCGGACGATGCAGCAAGCGGACGCAGCGACCGCCAAGGGAATTGGCCCAAACGGGGCAACCGTAAAGGGCCATAGACCGCACGACTCCAGCATATAAGTTTCGGCAAGGAATGCCAGGACCATCGGTGTTGGGCAGCAGGCGCCCAAGTGCGCCCGCCGCCTTCACCAGCTTCGGCGACAACGTCTCAAAATGCGTGCGGAAATCCCATCGGCTGTCGAGAAAGAGCCCGAGGTATTTCATGCTCGAGCCGACAGGAATCCGCACGCCGTCTACCGTGAGGTGAGCCTCTGGCGGTGGCCCACACCGAGGTCCGTGAAAACACACGGCCTCGGTCTTACTCAGAGCCACCGTGAGGCCTAGTCGCCGAATCCAGCCCACCACCAGTCCGGTGCCGAACGAGGCGAGCAGGGCTGACCTCCTATAAGTCCTGGCCGTCGCTGTCACCAATGTTTCGTCCGCATAGCAGACGACAGCGACGCCCCGAAGGTTGGTACCACGGAGCACCCAGTCGTAACCGATGTTCCACAGGAGCGGCCCGAGGACCGAGCCCTGTGGAACACCGCGCGATACTGCCCTACGATGCCACCCGTCGGCGCCCGGATACACAACGCACCTGTCAGACAAGTACGCGTGCACCAGACACCGAAGGTAGGGCGGCACCTCGTGGTACCGCAGTGCTTCTTCGATGCAGGCCCAGGGCATGGTGTTGAACGCGTTGGCGATGTCGAGAGACACCGCCACCACGACCTTACCCCGGGACACTGCATCTTCCGCCTGTGCCTTGACCCGCAGAATGGCGTGGACCGTTGACCGGCCCCGCCGGAACCCGAACTGGCAGTCCGCCAAATCCGGGCGACGACGTCCTCAGCGAGGTCAGTCCGGAGACTCTGCGTCAGCGGGGGCGCCCATGCGCGGAGTTTCTTCATCGCAAAACGATACGGGCGCCCCCATGGATCACTGTCGAGAGTTCTCCGGAACTCGTCGTTCGCCGCGGCCTTTGCTCGTGCAATGGCCACCCGCAGCGCTCTCTTCGCCTCCCTGTGGAGGCCGTGAAGCAGCCGCTCTTGCTCGTCATCGTCGGGTGCACGGGTCCGACGACGACGGTGCCTGGCGCTGTACCGAATGTAAAGATGATCGGACAGCGTCTCCTCCTCTACCAGGACCCTCCAGTCCCGAACACGGCGGGCAAGGCCCGGGGTGGCGAACGTTATGTCCACCACCGAACCGCCGTTGTGCCGCACGCACGTGTTCTCCGACCCCCGATTCAGGACGACCAACCCGATGGAGATCGCCCATTCCTCCAGGGCCTCGCCACGCGCGTCGGTCACCCGCGAACCCCAAGCCAAGGACTTGGCGTTGAAGTCGCCGGCGACAAGCACGGGGCGAGGCTGACCGTCCTGTACCACCAGGGCTCCCAGACGGAAGAGAAAGTTTTCAAATTCCGCCAGGGACCTGTTGGGAGAGAAATAAACACCCACTATCCAAACCCCTCCCAACAGAACCGCCACGCATCCCGTACCCTTCGCTACTTTTTCAAAGGGCGGGGAGCCGACGGCGCCCCTGGTGATGACGGCCACCGAGCCATCCAAGTCCCCAGCCCACTCATCAGTGGCCGGGACAGAGTGCGGCTCGGAGACCACAGCGACGTGAATCGACCACTGCGCCAGAGACTGGACAAGCATGCCCTGTGCTCCTTTGCAGTGGTTAATGTTCACCTGAAGGAAATTAAGCGCCATTGATTAATGGGTGATCTCCATCGTCTCGGGGTGGGACGGCTGCGGCCGCGTCACAACCCCGGCACCCACGCCGCGTTGAGAGCGGGGCGGGACCGAGGAGGCCACGCAGGCTTTAGCGCCCACCCGATGATCCGCGGGTTTCCCTGCAGCTGCACATATCGTGCAGTGCGGGTCCGCGGAGCACTCCCGGGCCTTGTGGCCCGGTTGACCGCAGCGGTAGCAGAGCCCGCTGCGGTCGCACTCGCCGGTGCATTGCACCCGGACGTGTCCCCTGTACAGGCAGCGGAAGCAACGCATCGGCCGCTGCTCGAGGAGCCGCACTCTCGCTGCCACCCATCCAACCAGGACACGTCCGGCCTTCACCACGCTGTCCGCTGCCTTAGCCGGACAGCGGAGCCACACCGCGCCCAGGCCCGAGCGCTCGACGCGAATCTCCCCGACCTTGACCTCGTCAGGGGAGCAAGCGCCGAGACGGGCAACACAACCTAACCTAACCTAACCTGACTTAATAAAAAAACAAAAACAAAAACAAAAACAAAAACAAAAACAAAAACAAAAACAAAAACAAAAACAAAAACAAAAACAAAAACAAAAACAAAAACAAAAACAAAAACAAAAACAAAAACAAAAACAAAAACAAAAACAAAAACAAAAACAAAAACAAAAACAAAAACAAAAACAAAAACAAAAACAAAAACAAAAACAAAAACAAAAACAAAAACAAAAACAAAAACAAAAACAAAAACAAAAACAAAAACAAAAACAGGGTATATCAAGACCGACTGAAAACCAAGACAGGTGGTAGTTATTGTGACTACAGACACGACGCAACTAAAAATTTTGCAAAACAACGTGTTTTTATTTTTAAATCAATATGTTTGCATATTTCCATAGTTTTTGCTTAATTTAATAAACCTTGCGGACTATAGCGTCTTTAAGAATAATAGGGTGTGCATTTTTTTTAGGTAAATGTATGTAGTTACCACCCAAATACGAGGATAGGAAAAAAATATATCGTTGCTTTTTTTGCTATCATTTTAGTTGCTTTGTTTGCTTAGACTTTTGTTGCTTAGTCTGACTTCGTTTTCGCCAGCAGTCTTGATATACCCTTTATTTATACTTACAAGTTACTTTTATTATTTTCTTGATTTGTTGTATGTTTTTAAATTTAGTTATAATTTTGAATATTGATTTTATCTGTATCGTCTCAATTACTGCCGCAGTGGTTTCAGGTCCCGTATGTCCTGAGAGAGGGGCTATAACAACAGCTTATACTTAGTCATGCCATAAATATTGTTGCAAAGAAAAATATATTTTTTATTGTACATTTATTACTATTACAGTGTGTTATTTTAATACATTAATATAAAACAGACTCGGCTGCCTACATGTTCACGGTGGTCGCGGGTTCAAATCCCAGGGCACACCTCTGACTTTTCGGAGTTATGTGTGTAATGATAGTCAATCATCACGCACTTTAACGGTGAAGGAAAACATCGTGAGGAAACCTGCATACCGTAGCGATTTTAAAAAATTCTACGGTGTGTAAGTCCGCCAACCTGCACTAGGCCAGCGTGGTGGACTATATGGCCTAACCACTCTCAATCGTACTCTCGATTGTAGAGGAGGCCCGTGCCCTGCAGTGGGTCGTATATGGGCTGATACAATACAATACAAAATATAAAACAATTAAATATATATAAAGCTTATTCGAAGTGGTCTCCATTGGCTGCAATACAGTTCTTTAATCGTTGAGGCGAGTTATCAATAGCAGCACGCACTCTTTCTATGGGAATATTCTTCACCATCAATCGTGTGGATTGTTTTAGGGACTCCAAATTATCATGGCGTTTAGAGCAAGCCTTACTCTTTTCAACTGACCATAAATCATAATCCAGTGGATTAAGATCAGAACAAGATGACGGCCAATCTTCAGCTCTGATTAAGACTGGAACGTTCGTTTCTAACCAAGATTGGGTAGATCGAGCTTTATAACTCGGTGCTGAATCTTGCTGAAAGAACCATTGTTTGATATTGAATATAGTGTTGTTTAGGGGCTTCACTACCTTCTCAAGAATGATATCTTGATACACTTGTGCCGATGTTTTGATACATTTTTCAAGATACTTATACCAAATTAGACAATAAAAATAATTGTATAAGTGGCGGCTTTATCTTAGGTAATTTCTTACAGGCAACCATTGGGATGGATATGAGAAAAAATCGGCAGTCTAAGGCATAATAGAAATGATAATCTATAATGTATAACTATATATACATACATATGTATAAATAAACATATTTTGTGTGTAAATTCGATTTTTTTATGAAAATAATCGTCACTATTGATATTTTTTTATTAATCATGTTGTCCATTTGGCAGAACTTGTAAAATGTTTAACTGCTATGTCTTAGCTTAAGAAGTAATAAAATATTTACAAAATTAAGCGGAGATTCCTTATAAATTAAATATTTGATAATATTTTTTGGCAAAAACTTTGGTAAAATTAGAGAAAATTATAGTAAATATTTTTATTATGGCACGACGGGGTGACGACATTGCGCCGAATGGCAAGGACATTGCAGTCTAAACAGTATACCTATGTCATTATGAAATGCTTAAATTATCAACAAACTTGAACTACCGAACTATTCAAACTAATCATTGTTTCAAACGCGAATATACAGGGCATATCAAGACTGCTACCGAAAACGAAGCCAGGTGGTAGTTTAAGTGATTTAAGACACGATGCAATTAAAAAAATGTGAGCCGTCATGGGACGCCTGGCAGATGTGAAACATCGTGTGTGTACAAGGATTATGCATAAAAGATAATAATATTATTACAGGAATTAAATATAGCCTAATGAAAAAATGAAGTATTACGAATTTCTTACAGAAAATGGTAACTTTATTTAATAAACATTTATTTACATGTGATATAAATATATGACTAAAGATTTGCAAATATAAATTTTATGAATAAATTTTTCCATATTAATTCCTTCATGAATAATAAAAAAATAATTAATTGAAGATCATATTAATATACTTTATATAATTATTAATCTTAATATAATTTATATAACTAGCGGCCCGGCCCAGCTTCGCCTGGGTGCTTAGATGTTTAGACTCCACTCCACACCAGAAATATCTTATTCCCGTTCAAACTTTTGTACTCCTGAACTCAACCTAAGTACCTACTATCCCATTTCCTATCGTATCCCACCCCATCTCATCTGGATCCTTTTCTTTCTGTTACATCCCGTCCCATTATTTTCCATCGAATGCTATCCGGATCCGACCGGTCTCATTGCGTTCGTCCCACTTTATCCCATTTCATCCCTTAATGCCTAAATAGTCATGTTGACAATTTTTTGGAATTGCTTTTATTTAGTAGATAGGCCTTATATAAACACGAAAATACGACGAATATCATTTAAAAAATACGCAAACACAAATACTTTGCAAAATTCCTGCTAAAACTTTCCGCTCAGCCAAAATTCTGACTACGAAATTGATTTTTTTGAAGTATAGTAAACTACTTATTTCTCAAACGTAAACAATGCAATAGTCATAACGTTTTTCCCTTCTTGGTGATTTCTGTTGTTTAATTCCTACCTGAAACAGCGCTAAGAATGTTCGTCGAAACAAACCCCTTTTAGTCGCTTTAGGCTAATAAAGAAGACTACGCATTACCTATTGACTGCCTCGGTGGCGGAGTGGTACTACGGTACGAAATGCAAAGCTGAGGGGTCTCGGGTTCGAATCCCGGGTCGGGCAAAGTGTTATTGGATTTTTCTATTCATTATCAGCCCGGAGTCAGGAATTTGTGCCCGATATGGCGATAGGCTCGCCCCCTATCACATCGTGGGACGGAATATATAAGGCGAAACGTGGGTGTTCTGGTAGCACCTCTGCCTACCCCTTCTGGGAGAAAGCCATTAAGCCATTATTTTTTGTTTGTAATAAAGAGCTGAAATATATATTTTTATAGAAATAGCTTCAGCGGTTTCGATTTTGCATATAAAATTCCAACCCTTATTTTAACCCCTTTAGGGTTAATTTATATATTTTTATTTTTAAATGAGTAACTAAAGTGCAAAGTTTAACATCTTAACTTTAACGGTTTAGATTTTTCCATACAAATGTTCATCCCTTATTTCAACCCCTTCAAGCCTTTTCTTCACAAAACAAAGTAGCCTATGTCCGTCTCCTGGCCCTAAGCTACCTCCTCACCAATTTTCAGCCATATCAGTTAAGCCGTTCTTGAGTTATAAATAGTGTAACAAACACGACTTTCTTTTATATATATAGATTACTAACATGATTAATATGAATATAATTAATTAAATATGGAACAAGAAAAAAAAATTGAGTGTGGCTTCAATATACTCATGAACTCAAATCTTAGTTAATTATTGCAATATATGGCTAAAGATTTGCAAATATACATTTTTATGATAAATTTTTCCATATTAATTCCTTCATGAATAATAAAAAAAAAATTAATTGAAGATAATATTAATATAATCTTATCTTAATATTTATAAATCTCGTGTCACAATGTTTGTCCTCAATGGACTCCTAAACTACTTAACCGATTATAATAAAATTTGCACACCATGTGCAGTTCGATCCAACTTGAGAGATAGGATAGTTTAAATCTCAAATTATAGTCGCAATTTTAATTTATTGCTAATTATTTGTCTGTTATTATTTGACAGTCACAATCATCTGTTAACTCCAAATGATTCTAACAGATGTCGATACCTTTCGACTGGGTTGAGTAAGTAATCAATAGATGGCGCTGCTATGGTAAATCTACGTACGTGTCATATAAGCTACATTTTAACAGTATAATTACCACGTGTTGTTGACGCTATAAAATTAATTAAATTTAAAATAAGTAGTTCATTATACTTTAAAAAATCAATTTCGTAGTCAGAATTTTGGCTGAGCGGAAAGTTTTAGCAGGAATTTTGCAAAGTATTTGTGTTTGCGTATTTTCTAAATGATATTCGTCGTATTTACGTGTTTATATAAGGCCTATCTACAAAATAAAAGCAATTACAAAAAATTTACAACTTGCCTATTTAGGCATTAAGGGATGAAATGGGATAAAGTGGGACGAACGCGATGAAACCGGTCGGATCCGGATTGCATTCGATGGGAAATAATGGGACGGGATGTAACAGAAAGAAAAGGAGCCAGATGAGATGGGATGGGATACGATAGGAAAAGGGATAGTAGGTACTTAGGTTGAGTTCAGGAGTACAAAAGTTTGAACGGGAATAAGATATTTCTGGTGTGGAGTGGAGTCTAAACATCTTAGCACCCAGGCGAAGCTGGGCCGGGCCGCTAGTCTTATATATATAAATCTCGTGACACAATGTTTGTCCTCAATGGACTCCTAAACTACTTAACCGATTATAATAAAATTTGCACACCATGTGCAGTTCGATCCAACTTGAGAGATAGGATAGTTTAAATATCAAATTATAGTCGCAATTGAATTTATTGCTAATTATTTGTCTGTTATTATTTGACAGTCACAATCATCTGTTAACTCCAAATGATTCTAACAGATGTCGATACCTTTCGACTGGGTTGAGTAAGTAATCAATAGATGGCGCTGCTATGGTAAATCTACGAACGTGTCATATAAGCTACATTTTAACAGTATAATTACCACGTGTTGTTGACGCTATAAAATTAATTAAATTTATTTTAAAGTTTTAGCAGGAATTTTGCAAAGTATTTGTGTTTGCGTATTTTTTTAATGATATTCGTCGTAGTTTCGTGTTTATATAAGGCCTATCTACAAAATAAAAGCAATTCCAAAAAATTGTCAACATGCCTATTTAGGCATTAAGGGATGAAATGGGATAAAGTGGGACGAACGCGATGAGACCGGTAGATGGGAAATAATGGGACGGGATGTAACAGAAAGAAAAGGAGCCAGATGAGATGGGATGGGATACGATAGGAAAAGGGATAGTAGGTATTTAGGTTGAGGTCAGGAGTACAAAAGTTTGAACGGGAATAAGATATTTCTGGTGTGGAGTGGAGTCTAAACATCTTAGCACCCAGGCGAAGCTGGGCCGGGCCGCTAGTCTACTATATAAAAATAAGTCGGGTTTTCCTTCCTGACGCTATAACTCCAGAACGCACGAACCGATTTCCATGGTTTGGATTTGTTGGAAAGGTCTCGGGCTCCGTGAGGTTTAAAGCAAAGAAAATTCAGGAAAATTTTCAACTGGAAAGCGGGAAAATCTTTTTTCACATACAGCGCAATGTTCGTTCCCATACTCCTCCGAAACGGCTTAACCGATTCTTATGAAATTTTATATGCATATTCAGTAGGTCTGAAAATCGGCTACTATCTATTTTTCATACCTCTAAGTGATAAGGGTTGTCCACCCCTAACATTTCTTTTTTATTTTTTAGACAAATTTTATTTTTTTTATTTTTATATAATGTGGCATTAAAAAATACATACAACCCTAAATTTTCACCCTTCTATCACCAACCCCTAATTTTTAATAGTCGTTTTAGTAATTAATCATTTTTTATCCCGCTCGATAACTTATCAATTATCACTTGGTAAGTTATCCCCTCCATGTGTGTACCGGTGTCACTTCTCACCCTGTAAACAGCACGGAGTAGGGATGACAACGAAGATGGTCTCCTATTTCTCTCAAACAATAAGCCTTCTCTCACTCCCTCTACAGTTTTCGCCTATTATTAGTGTTTATGCATAAATCGCAAATGCTGGCTAATGCTTACGAGCTAAA
>JAPMUD010000036.1:0-105000 GCA_033459515.1 Theretra japonica
CTAGAATAATGGTTATGGGTATAATATATAAATATGGAGTTAAATCGCTATCGATCAAAATTGACTTTAGTAATATGTTGCAAAAAGTGGCAACATTATTTGTCAACTTTTGCGATGTAATGGCGTTAGTCAAAAACTATGTTAAATTATTAAGGAAATATTTAAATATTATGTTAGCTTCAGACTGAATATTTGAAAAATCACTCTTTTTAAATGAGACAATTATTTGATTACTTATTTTTTCTATTTTTTTCCTGTCCTCTTAGCCCAGGAATGGGAAATCCCCTTAACTAATAAATTAAATATGTATTTATGTTCTTTTTAAATAATCTATATCACCGCCGTCTCCCAGGGGCGTGCGCTCCTTGTAGGCAGAAATGCAGTGCTTTACTTGCCATTCACAGATATTTTAATAAAATGTTCGTATGTTTTAGATGACTATAATTAATAGTAAATAAATGAATAAACAAAATATAATAACTTAAAAACGCCTAATATTTTATTAATAGCAATTATTTGCAAGCACAAACAAAAAATAATGTGCCTAATCAACCAACTCCTGCCGTCGCGTCCCGCAGGAGATTTGTTCGCGTGTGCGTAGTAATTTTGGTGTCTGTGCACAGTTCGTAAACGCACACACCCATGAATCCGAAAGCCGCGACTCCAGCGGCAGGCTACGGGAGTTCGGCAGTTGTCGGGAGTAGTCGGAAATGTTTGTTACGTATAATCCGAGTAAAAATAATAGACGGAAATCTAATGAATCACGTATGCGCATTATGCATTTTTGTTTAGTAAAGTTTTATTTGTTTAAATAGCAGAAATGTTTTGTGTTTCGCGGGGGCCATTTTGCCTTTTTTCATGTGATAAGCATTGTTTACTATTTTGTTTGCACCAGTATATTTATAGTTTTCTTAAAAGATTTTTTCATTTTAACATTTGAATGTGTGTGCATTTAACAGTTCATTACTGAGTTTCTATAATAATTGTAGTGATTTGCTTTTACTAGTGCGTTTGTTGATTTTTTTTTTTTTTTAAATATTATTTGATTGTGAGGTTTGTGTTGAAAATGTGTTTATTAAGAATTTTAAATAACAAGTTCTCACAATTGTCATTCAGTGAAAAGATTCAAATTGTGTCTAAAGGTAGGTGTGTACCCGAGTGACGACAATTAAACTATTAAAAAGGGAATGTAACTCGAAAGTTTCATGTTAAAAGTTATGAAACGTATAACTGGCTGTGTAGTTGTGTACACACGAATATATTTATTGCTTTTTGTTTTTTCGTTTTCGTTTTCGTTTTCGTTTTCGTTTTCGTTTTTCGGGGGGTCGGGGGGGGGGGGGGTGCATCGAAGAAGCACTGCGGTACCACGAGGTGCCGCCCTACCTTCGGTGTCTGGTGCACGCGTACTTGTCTGACAGGTGCGTTGTGTATCCGGGCGCCGACGGGTGGCATCGTAGGGCAGTATCGCGCGGTGTTCCACAGGGCTCGGTCCTCGGGCCGCTCCTGTGGAACATCGGTTACGACTGGGTGCTCCGTGGTACCAACCTTCGGGGCGTCGCTGTCGTCTGCTATGCGGACGACACATTGGTGACAGCGACGGCCAGGACTTATAGGAGGTCAGCCCTGCTCGCCTCGTTCGGCACCGGACTGGTGGTGGGCAGGATTCGGCGACTAGGCCTCACGGTGGCTCTGAGTAAGACCGAGGCCGTGTGTTTTCACGGACCTCGGTGTGGGCCACCGCCAGAGGCTCACCTCACGGTAAGACGGCGTGCGGATTCCTGTCGGCTCGAGCATGAAATACCTCGGGCTCTTTCTCGACAGCCGATGGGATTTCCGCACGCATTTTGAGACGTTGTCGCCGAAGCTGGTGAAGGCGGCGGGCGCACTTGGGCGCCTGCTGCCCAACACCGATGGTCCTGGCATTCCTTGCCGAAACTTATATGCTGGAGTCGTGCGGTCTATGGCCCTTTACGGTTGCCCCGTTTGGGCCAATTCCCTTGGCGGTCGCTGCGTCCGCTTGCTGCATCGCCCGCAGCGCATGGTGGCGCAACGAATAATCAGGGGCTACCGCACGGTCTCGCACGAGGCGGCCTGCGTATTGGCGGGAACTCTGCCCTGGGTGCTGGACGCTAAGACCCTCTCGTCGGCTTTCTTCCGGCGAGAGGAGGCGTCCGGGCGTGGGCAGAGGTTGGTCCCCAGGGAGGTCGAGGCCATGTTGGCCTCCCTCCGCAGGACCGCTGTGGAGGACCGCAGTCTTGGCTTAACTGCCCGGACCGCGAGGGAGGATGCCTCTATAAAAAGTACCCCGAATCCCAAGCGGCGGCGCACCGCGAGGGGATGCATGGCTGATGGGCAGTTCAGTCTCTAGTGCGACCCCCGCCAGAGTACCGGCCGACCCTCTGGCGGGTTACGCTAGGCTTACCTAGGTACAGGGGGCACTGCCTGGGCGGACGTTCTTTTCCCCCATACTCGTGGGAACAAAATGGAAGAAAATATAATAACAAAACTATGTTCCGTGGTAGTAGAAAGGCTGCCTGATTCGGACGCTTCACAAGCGTCCAGTCGGGCACCTTCCCTAATGGGACCGCCTGCGATGGAGAACGCGCCTTCCCGCGGCTTCGATTCGGAGTCCGGGATGAGCAGCGACTCATCGCGAGCGAATAAAAGTCGCACAAGGCAGCGAGGGACACGCCCTGCTGGAAAGCGGCAGAGGGCAAGCGATGGTGGCAGTACGGCGGAGACGGACTCCCGTGCTGCCACGAAGAGGCTGAAACGGAGGCCCCCGGCTCCAGCGACATCCAAGGACAAAGCCAGCTCCAAAAGATGCGCCACCGGCCACTCGCAGCGAGGCCCTCACGCGAATGGCGAAGCGGCTCCAACACGTGTCCCGGACGTCCCGAAACTTAAAGGGAACATACGTTCGGGACATCAACGAGAGCGTGTCGGAGCTGTTGGCGTTGGCGCAAGAGCCGGCCCCTGCGGAGCTTGCCAGGGTCGAGGCGGAGAACCGCGAACTCCGCCAGAAAGTGACGGCGCTGGAGGCGGCCCTCACGACCCAGGGCAAAATAATTGCGGACCTAATGGCGAAAGTCGGGTCACAGCAGCGGCCAGCGGCTGAGCCGGCATCCGGCGTTCCGGAGGCGGACGCCTTGAAGCAGCTGCTTGAGGTGCACATGGCGAAAGTCGACGCCAAATTAGAGGCGATCGCCATGCGTCTGCCTCCGGAGCCGATTCTCCGCCCTCCGCTGGCTGCCGACCGGGCTAGGGCCAAAACAGCCCCGAAGCTGCAGCCACCCGTCGCGGGGATACCGGCCGCCTCATGGCCAGCCCTAGGAGCGGGGAAGCGGAAAGCCGCCCCCGCGGCCGCGGGCCGCCCTGCTGCAGCTTCCCGGCCGACCGCGGCCACAACGGCTCCGCCGCCAGTCATGGCACGGGAACCGCGAGGACGAGCCCGAGGCAACCGCAAGCGCGCCCCGCCTCGGTCGTAGACGCCACACCCGCCCCCGCAACCCACCACATCCACAGAGACTCCGTGGACTGTGGTGGCCAAGAGGGGCAAGAAGGGGAAGTCCCGGTCGGCTCAACAGCCGGCCCAGACCCCACGCAGGGCTGCTCCCCAGCTCCGCCTCCCGCGCAAAGCCGCCGTGACTATCACGGTGTCGCCGGAGGCGTTGAAGCTGGGAGTCACGTATGCGCAAATCCTGCGTGAGGTCCAAATCAAGGTAGACCTGGCCAGCCTTGGCATCACGGCTGGGCTCAGGTCAAGGCGGATTGCCACCGGGGCTTACCTCTTTGAGGTGCCCGGGCCCGAGTCGGAGGCGAGGGCCGACTCCCTCGTCAGTAAAATGAGGGAGGTCCTGCGCGGGTCGGAGGAGGACGTGCGCGTCACCCGGCCCCTGAAGACTGCGGAACTGCGGGTCTCGGGGCTGGACGCATCGGCCACCCCCGAGGCAGTCGCAGCGGCCATCGCCCGTCACGGCGAATGCTCCCCCGATGACATCAAGGTCGGGGAGGTTCGCGTCGAGCGCTCGGGCCTGGGTGCGGTGTGGCTCCGCTGCCCAGCCAAGGCAGCGGAGAAGGTGGTGAAGGCGGGGCGCGTCCTCGTAGGATGGGTGGCAGCGGGAGTACGTCTACTGGACCCTCGGCCCATGCGTTGCTTCCGCTGCCTCTACAAAGGGCACGTACGCGTGCAATGCACCGGCGAATGCGACCGCAGCGGGCTCTGCTACCGCTGCGGTCAACCAGGACATAAGTCCCGGGAGTGCTCCGCGGACCCGCACTGCGCAATTTGCGCAGATGCCGGTAAACCCGCGGACCACCGGGTGGGCGGCAAGGCCTGCGCTGCCTCCTCGGTCCCGCACCGTACACGCGGTGTGGGAGCCGAGGTTGCGACGCGGCCGCAACCGTCCCGCCCTGAGGCGATGGAGATCGCCCAAAACTAGATGGATCTTAATTTCCTCCAGGCGAACATCAACCACTGCCAAGGAGCACAGCACATGCTCGAACAGTCCCTGGCGCAGTGGTTGATTCACGTGGCTGTGGTCGCCGAGCCATACTCTGTCCCTGCCCGCGACGACTGGGCAGGGGACCTTGATGGCTCGGTGGCAGTCTTCACCCAGGGCGCCGCCGGCTCTCCGCCCTTCGAAAAAGTAGCGAAGGGTGCGGGATGCGTGGCGGTCCTGGTGGGAGGGGTGTGGATAGTGGGAGTCTATTTCTCTCCCAACAGGTCCCAGGCGGAATTCGAGAGTTTCCTCGCGCGCCTGGGGGCCCTGGTACAGCATGACAGCCAGCCTCGCCCCGTGCTTGTAGCCGGCGACTTCAACGCCAAATCATCGGCTTGGGGTTCGTCGGTGACCGACGCGCGGGGCGTGGCCCTGGAGGAATGGGCGATCTCCATCGGGTTGGTCGTCCTGAATCGGGGGTCGGAGAACACGTGCGTGCGGCACAACGGCGGTTCGGTGGTGGACGTCACGTTCGCCACCCCGGCCCTTGCCCGCCGTGTTCGGGACTGGAGGGTTTTGGTTGAGGAGGAGACGCTGTCCGACCATCTCTACATTCGGTACAGCGTCTCATCCTCCCAGGTCTCCACCCGCCAGTCCGGTGGGGGTCCGACTGCCCGATTCACGGGCGGCCGACGTTGGGCCGCGAAGCGCCTCGATGTGGAGGCCGCGAAGGAAGCTGCCATTGTTCAGGCGTGGCTCCCCGTACCGGACGGGCCGGTGCGGGTTGAGGAAGAGGCGGAATGGTTCGGGGTGGCGATGTCGCGAGTCTGCGACGCGGCCATGCCCCGGGTCACCCGTCTCCCAGCGAAGCGCCAGGTGTACTGGTGGTCGGCCGAGCTCACTGAGCTGCGCGCGGCTTGCCAGGTCGCGCGCCGCCGACTCGCCAGGCACCGTCGTCGTCGGACCCGTAGACCCGGCGACGATGAGCAGGAGCGGCTTCTTCTCGACCTCCACAGAGAGGCGAAGAGAGCGCTGCGGGTGGCCATCGCGCAAGCGAAGGCCGCGGCGAACGAGGAGTTCCGGAGGTCTCTGGACAGAGATCCATGGGGGCGTCCGTACCGTGTGGCGATGCGGAAATTCCGCCCATGGGCGCCCCCTCTGACACAGAGTCTCCGGACCGATCTTGTCGAGGATGTCGTCGCGGCCTTGTTTCCGGCCACCGAGGAGTTCACTCCTCCACCGATGGCGCCACGTCCACCGGCGCCATCGACGTTGGTTTCGGTAAGGGATATCCCGGAGGTTTCGCCGCAAGAGCTAGAGGCGGCAGTGCTTCGGCTGCGGAGCAAGAACTCGGCCCCGGGTCTCGACGGGGTGCCACGTCGTGTCTGGGTGCTGGACGTCGAGTCGCTGGGTACGAGGCTCCGCGGCCTTTTCTCCGCGTGCCTTGAGCAGGGCATCTTCCCGTCGCGGTGGAAGACGGGCAAGCTTGTCCTGCTCCGCAAGGAGGGGCGACCCGCAGATTCGCCCTCGGCCTACCGGCCGATCGTGTTGCTCGACGAGGTGTGCAAGCTCTTCGAGCGCGTAGTCCACGCGCGCCTCGTCGAGCATTTGGAGGGTACGGGCCCGGATTTGGCAGACTGCCAGTTCGGGTTCCGGCGGGGCCGGTCGACGGTCCACGTGATTCTGCGGGTGAAGGCACAAGCGGAGCGTGTGGTGTCCCGGGGTAGGGTCGTGGTGGCGGTGTCTCTCGACATCGCCAACGCGTTCAACACCATGCCCTGGGCCTGCATCGAAGAAGCACTGCGGTACCACGAAGTGCCGCCCTACCTTCGGCGTCTGGTGCACTCGTACCTTTCTGACAGGTACGTTGTGTATCCGGGTGCCGACGGGTGGCACCGTAGGGAAGTGTCGTGCGGTGTTCCACAGGGTTCGGTTCTTGGGCCGCTCCTGTGGAACATCGGCTACGACTGGGTGTTGCGTGGTACCAACCTTCGGGGCGTCGCTGTCGTCTGCTATGCAGACGACACGTTGGTGACAGCGACGGCCAGGACGTTCCAGAGGTCCGCCCTGCTCGCCTCGTTCGGTACTGGACTGGTGGTGGGCAGGATTCGGCGACTGGGCCTCACGGTGGCCCTCAACAAGACCGAGGCCGTGTGTTTCCACGGTCCTCGGTGTGGGCCTCCGCCTGGGGCCCACATCACGGTGGAGAGCGTGCGGATTCCCATCGGCTCGAGGATGAAATACCTCGGTCTCATCCTCGACAGTCGATGGGATTTCCGCGCGCACTTTGAGGAGTTGTCGCCGAAGCTGGTGAGGGCGGCGGGCGCACTGGGGCGCCTGCTGCCCAACACTGATGGTCCTGGCATCCCTTGCCGAAACCTGTATGCTGGAGTCGTGCGGGCCATGGCCCTCTACGGGTGTCCCGTTTGGGCCGAGTCCCTGGGCGATCGTTGCGTCCGCCTGCTGCATCTTCCGCAGCGCATGGTGGCGCAACGAATAATCACCACCCACCGTCCACATACCCACCACCCACATACCACGTACAACACATCACCCACCAACCACCATCACACCACCCACCATCACACCACCCACCACCCACATACCCACCACCCACATACGACCCACCATTACTTACACACAACCCACCATGACACACCACCCACCATCACACCACCCACCACTCACATACCCACCACCCACATACCACCCACCCACCCACATACCACCCACCACCCACATACCACCCACCATGACACACCACCCACCATCACACACAACTCACCACCCACCATGACACACCACCCACCACCCACATACCACGTACCTCACATAACCCACCACCTCATACCAAATCACCCACCACCCACATACCACCCACCATTACTTCCACACCACCCACCATCACACACCACCCACCACCCACCATTACTTACACACCACCCACCATCACACCACCCACCATCCACATACCCACCACCCACATACCACCCACCATTACTTACACACCACCCACCATGACACACCACCCACCATGACACACCACCCACCATCACACCACCCACCACCCACATACCCACCACCCACATACCCACCACCCACATACCACCCACCACCCACATACCCACCACCCACATACCACCCACCCACATACCACCCACCACCCACATACCACCCACCATCACACCACCCACCACCCACCACCCACATACCACGTACAACACTTCACCCACCACCCACCATCACACACCACCCACATACCACGTACAACAAATCACCCACCACCCACCATCACACACCACCCACTATCACACCACCCACATTAACACCAGCCACCACCCATATACCCACCACCCACATACCACCCACCACCCACATACCACCCACCTTCACACACCACCCACCATCACATACCACCCACCATCACACACCACCCACCATCACACCACCCACCACCCACATACCCACCACCCACATACCCACCACCCACATACCACCCACCACCCACGTACCCACCACCAACATACCACCCACCAACATACCACCCACCACCCAAATACCACCCACCATCACACCACCCAACACCCACCACCATCATACCACGTACAACACTTCACCCACCACCCACCATCACACACCACCCACAATCACACCAACCACATACCCACCACCCACATACCCACCACCCGCATACCAACCACCCACATACCCACCACCCGCATACCAACCCACATACCACCCACCACCCACATACCACCCACCATCACACCCACCACCCACATACCACCCATCTTCACACCACTCACCACCCACCACCCACATACCACGTACAACACATCACCCACCACCCACCATCACACACCACCCACCACCCACCATTACTTACACACCACCTACCATCACACCACCCACCATCACACCACCCACCACCCACATACCCACCACCCACATACCCACCACCAACATACCACCCACCATTACTTCCACACCACCCACCATCACACACAACTCACCACCCACATACCACGTACCACACATCACCCAACACCCACCATCACACACCACCCACCATCACACCACCCACCATCACACATGCCACCACCCACATACCTACCACCCACATACCACGTACAACACATCAGCCACCACCCGCCATCACACACCACCCACCATCACACCACCCATCACCCACATACCACTTACCACACATAACCCACCACCTCATACCAAATCATCCACCGCCACATATCAAACCTACACACCATCCTGCCACACATCACCCACCATCACACCACCCACAACCCACCCACCACCCACATACCACCCACCATTACTTCCACACCACCCACCATGACACACCACCCACCATCAGACACAACTCACCACCCACATACCACGTACATCACATCACCCACCACCCACATACCACGTACAACAAATCACCCACCATCCACCATTACTTACACACCACCCACCATGACATCACCCACCATCACACACAACTCACCACCCACCATGACACACCACCCACCACCCACATACCACGTACCACACATCACCCACCACCCACGTACCACCCACCACCCACTCACCACCTCATACCACCATTAACTTACACACCACCCACCACCCACACACCACCCACCACCCACCACCCACCACCCACATACCACGTACAACACATCACCCACCACCTCATACCAAATCACCCACCGCCACATATCAAACCTACACACCACCCTACCACACATCACCCACCACACACATACCACCCACCATCACACCACCCACCACCCACCACTCACATACCACGTACAACACATCACCCACCACCCACCATCATACACCACCCACCACCCACCATTACTTACACACCACCCACCATGACACACCACCCACCACCCACATACCACGTACCACACATCACCCAACACCCACATACCACCCACCATCACACCACCCACCAACCACATACCCACCACCCACATACCCACCACCCACATACAACCCACCACCCACATACCACCCACCACCCACATACCACCCACCATTACTTCCACACCACCCACCATGACACACCACCCACCATCACACACAACTCACCACCCACATATCACGTACAATACATCACCCACCACCCACATACCCACCACCCACATTCCACCCACCATTACTTCCACACCACCCACCATGACACACCACCCACCATCAGACACAACTCACCACCCACACACCACGTACATCACATCACCCACCACCCACGTACAACACATCACCCACCACCCACCATTACTTACACACCACCCTGCCACACATCACCCACCATCACACACAACTCACAACCCTCCATGACACACCACCCACCACCCACATACCACGTACCACACATCACCCACCAACCACATACCACCCACCATCACACCACCCAGCACCCACATACCCACCACCCACATACCACCCACCATTACTTCCACACCACCCACCATGACACCACCCACCATCACACACAACTCATCACCCACCACCCACATACCCACCACCCTCATACCCACCACCCACACACCACCCACCATGACACACCACCCATCACCCACATAACACGTACCACACATCACCCACCACCCACATACCACCCACTATCACACCACCCACCACTCACATACCCACCATCCACATACCCACCACCCACATACCACCCATCACCCACATACCACCCACCATTACTTCCACACCACCCACCATGACACCACCCACCATCACACACAACTCACCACCCACCTTGACACACCACCCACCACCCACATACCACCCACCACCCACCACCCACATACCACCCACCATCACACCACCCACCACCCACATACCCACCACCCACATACCACCCATCACCCACATACCACCCACCATTACTTCCACACCACCCACCATGACACCACCCACCATCACACACAACTCACCACCCACCTTGACACACCACCCACCACCCACATACCACCCACCACCCACCACCCACATACCCACCACCCACATACCCACCACCCACATACCCACCACCCACATACCACCCATCACCCACATACCACCCACCATTACTTCCACACCACCCACCATGACACCACCCACCATCACACACAACTCACCACCCACACACCACCCACCATGACACCACCCACCATCACACCACCCACCACCCACATACCCACCACCCACATACCACCCACCACCCACATACCACCCACCACCCACATACCACCCACCATCACACCACCCACCACCCACATACCCACCACCCACATACCCACCACCCACATACCACCCATCACCCACATACCACCCACCATTACTTCCACACCACCCACCATGACACCACCCACCATCACACACAACTCACCACCCACCATGACACACCACCCACCACCCACATACCACGTACCACACATCACCCACCACCCACATACCACCCACCATCACACCACCCACCACCCACATACCCACCACCCACATACAACCCATCACCCACATACCACCCACCATTACTGCCACACCACCCACCATGACACCACCCACTATCACACACAACTCACCACCCACACATCACCCACCATGACACCACCCACCATCACACCACCCACCACCCACATACCCACCACCCACATACCCACCACCCACATACCACCCACCACCCACATACCACCCACCACCCACATACCACCCACCATTACTTCCACACCACCCACCATGACACACCACCCACCACCCACATACCACGTACCACACATCACCCACCACCAACATACCACCCACCATCACACCACCCACCACCCACATACCCACCACCCACATACCCACCACCCACATACAACCCATCACCCACATACCACCCACCATTACTTCCACACCACCCACCATGACACCACCCACTATCACACACAACTCACCACCCACCATGACACACCACCCACCACCCACATACCACGTACCACACATAACCCACCACCTCATACCAAATCACCCACCGCCACATATCAAACCTACACACCACCCTGCCACACATCACCCACCACCCACATACCACGTACCACACATCACCCACCACCCACATACCACCCACCATGACACACCACCCACCACCCACATACCACCCACCATCACACCACCCAGCACCCACATACCCACCAACCACATACCACCCACCATTACTTCCACACCACCCACCATGACACCACCCACCATCACACACAACTCACCACCCACCACCCACATACCCACCAACCACATACCCACCACCCACATACCCACCACCCACACACCACCCACCATGACACACCACCCACCACCCACATACCACGTACCACACATCACCCACCACCCACATACCACCCACCATCACACCACCCACCACCCACATACACACCACCCACATACCACCCATTACCCACATACCACCCACCATTACTTCCACACCACCCACCATCACACACAACTCACCACCCACACACCACCCACCATGACACCACCCACCACCCACATACCCACCACCCACATACCACCCACCACCCACATACCACCCACCACCCACATACCACCCATCACCCACATACCACCCACCATTACTTCCACACCACCCACCATGACACCACCCACCATCACACACAACTCTCCACCCACCATGACACACCACCCACCACCCACATACAACCCATCACCCACATACCACCCACCATTACTTCCACACCACCCACCATGACACCACCCACCATCACACACAACTCACCACCCACCACCCACATACCCACCACCCACATACCCACCACCCACATACCCACCACCCACACACCACCCACCATGACACACCACCCACCACCCACATACCACGTACCACACATCACCCACCACCCACATACCACCCACCATCACACCACCCACCACCCACATACACACCACCCACATACCCACCACCCACATACCCACCACCCACATACCACCCACCACCCACATACCACCCACTACCCACATACCACCCACCATTACTTCCACACCACCCACCATGACACACCACCCACCACCCACATACCACGTACCACACATCACCCACCACCAACATACCACCCACCATCACACCACCCACCACCCACATACCCACCACCCACATACCCACCACCCACATACAACCCATCACCCACATACCACCCACCATTTATTCCACACCACCCACCATGACACCACCCACTATCACACACAACTCACCACCCACCATGACACACCACCCACCACCCACATACCACGTACCACACATAACCCACCAACTCATACCAAATCACCCACCGCCACATATCAAACCTACACACCACCCTGCCACACATCACCCACCACCCACATACCACGTACCACACATCACCCACCACCCATATACCACCCACCATGACACACCACCCACCACCCACATACCACCCACCATAACACCACCCAGCACCCACATACCCACCAACCACATACCACCCACCATTACTTCCACACCACCCACCATGACACCACCCACCATCACACACAACTCACCACCCACCACCCACATACCCACCACCCACATACCCACCACCCACACACCACCCACCATGACACACCACCCACCACCCACATACCACGTACCACACATCACCCACCACCCACATACCACCCACCATCACACCACCCACCACCCACATACCACGTACCACACATCACCCACCACCCACATACCACCCACCATCACACCACCCACCACCCACATACACACCACCCACATACCACCCATCACCCACATACCACCCACCATTACTTCCACACCACCCACCATGACACCACCCACCATCACACACAACTCACCACCCACACACCACCCACCATGACACCACCCACCATCACACCACCCACCACCCACATACCCACCACCCACATACCACCCACCACCCACATACCACCCACCACCCACATACCACCCATCACCCACATACCACCCACCATTACTTCCACACCACCCACCATGACACCACCCACCATCACACACAACTCACCACCCACACACCACCCACCATGACACCACCAACCATCACACCACCCACCACCCACATACCCACCACCCACATACCCACCACCCACATACCCACCACCCACATACCCACCACCCACATACCCACCACCCACATACCACCCACCACCCACATACCCACCACCCACATACCCACCACCCACACACCACCCACCATGACACACCACCCACCACCCACATACCACGTACCACACATCACCCACCACCCACATACCACCCACCATCACACCACCCACCACCCACATACACACCACCCACATACCCACCACCCACATACCCACCACCCACATACCACCCACCACCCACATACCACCCACCACCCACATACCACCCACCATTACTTCCACACCACCCACCATGACACACCACCCACCACCCACATACCACGTACCACACATCACCCACCACCAACATACCACCCACCATCACACCACCCACCACCCACATACCCACCACCCACATACCCACCACCCACATACAACCCATCACCCACATACCACCCACCATTTATTCCACACCACCCACCATGACACCACCCACTATCACACACAACTCACCACCCACCATGACACACCACCCACCACCCACATACCACGTACCACACATAACCCACCAACTCATACCAAATCACCCACCGCCACATATCAAACCTACACACCACCCTGCCACACATCACCCACCACCCACATACCACGTACCACACATCACCCACCACCCATATACCACCCACCATGACACACCACCCACCACCCACATACCACCCACCATAACACCACCCAGCACCCACATACCCACCAACCACATACCACCCACCATTACTTCCACACCACCCACCATGACACCACCCACCATCACACACAACTCACCACCCACCACCCACATACCCACCACCCACACACCACCCACCATGACACACCACCCACCACCCACATACCACGTACCACACATCACCCACCACCCACATACCACCCACCATCACACCACCCACCACCCACATATCACGTACCACACATCACCCACCACCCACATACCACCCACCATCACACCACCCACCACCCACATACACACCACCCACATACCACCCATCACCCACATACCACCCACCATTACTTCCACACCACCCACCATGACACCACCCACCATCACACACAACTCACCACCCACACACCACCCACCATGACACCACCCACCATCACACCACCCACCACCCACATACCCACCACCCACATACCACCCACCACCCACATACCACCCACCACCCACATACCACCCATCACCCACATACCACCCACCATTACTTCCACACCACCCACCATGACACCACCCACCATCACACACAACTCACCACCCACACACCACCCACCATGACACCACCAACCATCACACCACCCACCACCCACATACCCACCACCCACATACCCACCACCCACATACCCACCACCCACATACCCACCACCCACATACCACCCACCACCCACATACCACCCACCACCCACATACCACCCACCATTACTTCCACACCACCCACCATGACACACCACCCACCACCCACATACCACGTACCACACATCACCCACCACCCACATACCACCCACCATCACACCACCCACCACCCACATACCCACCACCCTCATACCCACCACCCACATACCCACCACCCACATACAACCCATCACCCACATACCACCCACCATTACTTCCACACCACCCACCATGACACCACCTACCATCACACACAACTCACCACCCACCATGACACATCACCCACCACCCACATACCACGTACCACACATCACCCACCACCCACATACCACCCACCATCACACCACCCAGCACCCACATACCCACCACCCACATACCACCCACCATTACTTCCACACCACCCACCATGACACCACCCACCATCACACACAACTCACCACCCACCACCCACATATCCACCACCCACATACCCACCACCCACATACCCACCACCCACACACCACCCACCATGACACACCACCCACCACCCACATACCACGTACCACACATCACCCACCACCCACATACCACCCACCATCACACCACCCACCACCCTCATACACACCACCCACATACCACCCATCACCCACATACCACCCACCATTACATCCACACCACCCACCATGACACCACCCACCATCACACACAACTCACCACCCACACACCACCCACCATGACACCACCCACCATCACACCACCCACCACCCACATACCCACCACCCACATACCACCCACCACCCACATACCACCCACCATTACTTCCACACCACCCACCATGACACACCACCCACCACCCACATACCACGTACCACACATCACCCACCACCAACATACCACCCACCATCACACCACCCACCACCCACATACCCACGACCCACATACCCACCACCCACATACAACCCATCACCCACATACCACCCACCACCCACATACCACCCACCTTCACACCACCCACCACCCACATACCCACAACCCACATACCACCCATCACCCACATACCAGCCACCATTACTTCCACACCACCCACCATGACACCACCCACCATCACACACAACTCACCACCCACACACCACCCACCATGACACCACCCACCATCACACCACCCACCACCCACATACCCACCACCCACATACCCACCACCCACATACCACCCACCACCCACATACCACCCACCACCCACATACTACCCAATATTACTTCCACACCACCCACCATGACACACCACCCACCACCCACATACCACGTACCACACATCACCCACCACCCACATACCACCCACCATCACACCACCCACCACCCACATACCCACCGCCCTCATACCCACCACCCACATACCCACCACCCACATACAACCCATCACCCACATACCACCCACCATTACTTCCACACCACCCACCATGACACCACCCACCATCACACACAACTCACCACCCACCATGACACATCACCCACCACCCACATACCACGTACCACACATCACCCACCACCCACATACCACCCACCATCACACCACCCAGCACCCACATACCCACCACCCACATACCACCCACCATTACTTCCACACCACCCACCATGACACCACCCACCATCACACACAACTCACCACCCACCACCCACATACCCACCACCCACATACCCACCACCCACATACCCACCACCCACACACCACCCACCATGACACACCACCCACCACCCACATACCACGTACCACACATCACCCACCACCCACATACCACCCACCATCACACCACCCACCACCCACATACACACCACCCACATACCACCCATCACCCACATACCACCCACCATTACATCCACACCACCCACCATGACACCACCCACCATCACACACAACTCACCACCCACACACCACCCACCATGACACCACCCACCATCACACCACCCACATACCCACCACCCACATACCCACCACCCACATACCACCCACCACCCACATACCACCCACCACCCACATACCACCCACCATTACTTCCACACCACCCACCATGACACACCACCCACCACCCACATACCACGTACCACACATCACCCACCACCAACATACCACCCACCATCACACCACCCACCACCCACATACCCACGACCCACTTACCCACCACCCACATACAACCCATCACCCACATACCACCCACCATTACTTCCACACCACCCACCATGACACCACCCACTATCACACACAACTCACCACCCACCATGACACACCACCCACCACCCACATACCACGTACCACACATAACCCACCACCTCATACCAAATCACCCACCGCCACATATCAAACCTACACACCACCCTGCCACACATCACCCACCACCCACATACCACGTACCACACATCACCCACCACCCACATACCACCCACCATGACACACCACCCACCACCTACATACCACCCACCATCACACCACCCAGCACCCACATACCCACCACCCACATACCACCCACCATTACTTCCACACCACCCACCATGACACCACCCACCATCACACACAACTCACCACCCACCACCCACATACCCACCACCCACATACCCACCACCCACATACCCATCACCCACACACCACCCACCATGACACACCACCCACCACCCACATACCACGTACCACACATCACCCACCACCCACATACCACCCACCATCACACCACCCACCACCCACATACACACCACCCACATACCACCCATCACCCACATACCACCCACCATTACTTCCACACCACCCACCATGACACCACCCACCATCACACACAACTCACCACCCACACACCACCCACCATGACACCACCCACCATCACACCATCCACCACCCACATACCCACCACCCACATACCCACCACCCACATACCACCCACCACCCACATACCACCCACCACCCACATACCACCCACCATTACTTCCACACCACCCACCATGACACACCACCCACCACCCACATACCACGTACCACACATCACCCACCACCCACATACCACGTACCACACATCACCCACCACCCACATACCACCCACCATCACACCACCCACCACCCACATACCCACCACCCACATACCCACCACCCACATACAACCCATCACCCACATACCACCCACCATTACTTCCACACCACCCACCATGGCACCACCCACTATCACACACAACTCACCACCCACCATGACACACCACCCGCCACCCACATACCACGTACCACACATAACCCACCACCTCATACCAAATCACCCACCGCCACATATCAAACCTACACACCACCCTGCCACACATCACCCACCACCCACATACCACGTACCACACATCACCCACCACCCACATACCACCCACCATGACACACCACCCACCACCCACATACCAACCACCATCACACCACCCAGCACCTTCATACCACGTACCACACATCACCCACCACCCACATACCACCCACCATCACACCACCCAGCACCCACATACCCACCACCCACATACCACCCACCCACATACCACCCACCCACATACCACCCACCATCACACACAACTCACCACCCACCACCCACATACCCACCACCCACATACCCACCACCCACATACCCACCACCCACACACCACCCACCATGACACACCACCCACCACCCACATACCACGTACCACACATCACCCACCACCCACATACCACCCACCATCACACCACCCACCACCCACATACACACCACCCACATACCACCCATTACCCACATACCACCCACCATTACTTCCACACCACCCACCATGACACCACCCACCATCACACACAACTCACCACCCACACACCACCCACCATGACACCACCCACTATCACACACAACTCACCACCCACCATGACACACCACCCACCACCCACATACCACGTACCACACATAACCCACCACCTCATACCAAATCACCCACCGCCACATATCAAACCTACACACCACCCTGCCACACATCACCCACCACCCACATACAACCCATCACCCACATACCACCCACCATTACTTCCACACCACCCACCATGACACCACCCACTATCACACACAACTCACCACCCACCATGACACACCACCCGCCACCCACATACCACGTACCACACATAACCCACCACCTCATACCAAATCACCCACCGCCACATATCAAACCTACACACCACCCTGCCACACATCACCCACCACCCACATACCACGTACCACACATCACCCACCACCCACATACCACCCACCATGACACACCACCCACCACCCACATACCAACCACCATCACACCACCCAGCACCTTCATACCACGTACCACACATCACCCACCACCCACATACCACCCACCATCACACCACCCAGCACCCACATACCCACCACCCACATACCACCCACCCACATACCACCCACCCACATACCACCCACCATGACACCACCCACCATCACACACAACTCACCACCCACCACCCACATACCCACCACCCACATACCCACCACCCACACACCACCCACCATGACACACCACCCACCACCCACATACCACGTACCACACATCACCCACCACCCACATACCACCCACCATCACACCACCCACCACCCACATACACACCACCCACATACCACCCATTACCCACATACCACCCACCATTACTTCCACACCACCCACCATGACACCACCCACCATCACACACAACTCACCACCCACACACTACCCACCATGACACCACCCACCATCACACCACCCACCACCCACATACCCACCACCCACATACCCACCACCCACATACCACCCACCACCCACATACCACCCACCACCCACATACCACCCACCATTACTTCCACACCACCCACCATGACACACCACCCACCACCCACATACCACGTACCACACATCACCAGCCACCCACATACCACCCACCATCACACCACCCACCACCCACATACCCACCACCCACATACCCACCACCCACATACCCACCACCCACATACAACCCATCACCCACATACCACCCACCATTTCTTCCACACCACCCACCATGACACCACCCACCATCACACACAACTCACCACCCACCATGACACACCACCCACCACCCACATACCACGTACCACACATAACCCACCACCTCATACCAAATCACCCACCGCCACATATCAAACCTACACACCACCCTGCCACACATCACCCACCATCACACACAACTCACCACCCACCATGACACATCACCCACCATCACACACAACTCACCACCCACACACCACCCACCATGACACCACCCACCATCACACCACCCACCACCCACAAACCCACCACCCACATACCCACCACCCACATACCACCCACCACCCACATACCACCCACCACTTACATACCACCCACCATTACTTCCACACCACCCACCATGACACACCACCCACCACCCACATACCACGTACCACACATCACCCACCACCAACATACCACCCACTATCACACCACCCACCACCCACATACCCACCACCCACATACCCACCACCCACATACAACACATCACCCACATACCACCCACCATTACTTCCACACCACCCACCATGACACCACCCACTATCACACACAACTCACCACCCACCATGACACACCACCCACCACCCACATACCACGTACCACACATAACCCACCACCTCATACCAAATAACCCACCGCCACATATCAAACCTACACACCACCCTGCCACACATCACCCACCACCCACATACCACGTACCACACATCACCCACCACCCACATACCACCCACCATGACACACCACCCACCACCCATATACCACCCACCATCACACCACCCAGCACCCACATACCCACCACCCACATACCACCCACCATTACTTCCACACCACCCACCATGACACCACCCACCATCACACACAACTCACCACCCACCACCCACATACCCACCACCCACATACCCACCACCCACATACCCACCACCCACACACCACCCACCATGACACACCACCCACCACCCACATACCACGTACCACACATCACCCACCACCCACATACCACCCACCATCACACCACCCACCACCCACATACACACCACCCACATACCACCCATCACCCACATACCACCCACCATTACTTCCACACCACCCACCATGACACCACCCACCATCACACACAACTCACCACCCACACACCACCCACCATGACACCACCCACCATCACACCACCCACCACCCACATACCCACCACCCACATACCCGAAACCCACATACCACCCACCACCCACATACCACCCACCACCCACATACCACCCACCATTACTTCCAAACCACCCACCATGACACACCACCCACCACCCACATACCACGTACCACACATCACCCACCACCCACATACCACCCACCATCACACCACCCACCACCCACATACCCACCACCCACATACCCACCACCCACATACAACCCATCACCCACATACCACCCACCATTACTTCCACACCACCCACCATGACACCACCCACTATCACACAAAACTCACCACCCACCTTGACACACCACCCACCACCCACATACCACGTACCACACATAACCCACCACCTCATACCAAATCACCATCACACCATCCAGCACCAACATACCCACCACCCACATACCACCCACCATTACTTCCACACCACCCACCATGACACCACCCACCACCCACACACCACCCACCATGACACACCACCCACCACCCACATACCACGTACCACACATCACCCACCACCCACATACCAACCACCATCACACCACCCACCACCCACATACCCACCACCCACATACCGTCCATCACCCACATACCACCCACCATTACTTCCACCCACCATCACACCACCCACCACCCACATACCCACCACCCACATACCCACCACCCACATACCACCCACCATTACTTCCACACCACCCACCATGAAACAACACCCACCATCACACACAACTCACCACCCACACATCACCCACCACCCACATACCACGTACCACACATCACCCACCACCCACATACCACCCACCATCACACCACCCAGCACCCACATACCTACCACCCACATACCCACCACCCACATACCACCCACCATTACTTCCACACCACCCACCATGAAACACCACCCACCACCCACATACCACGTACCACACATCACCCACCACCCACATACCCACCACCCACATTCCACCCACCACCCACATACCCACCACCCACATACCACCCACCATTACTTCCACACCACCCACCATGACACCACCCACCACCCACACACCACCCACCATGACACACCACCCACCACCCACATACCACGTACCACACATCACCCACCACCCACATACCACCCACCATCACACCACCCACCACCCACATACCCACCACCCACATACCACCCATCACCAACATACCACCCACCATTACTTCCACACCACCCACCATGACACCACCCACCATCACACACAACTCACCACCCACCATGACACCACCCACCATCACACCACCCACCACCCACATACCAACCACCCACATACCCACCACCCACATACCCACCACCCACATACCACCCACCACCCACATACCACCCACCATTACTTCCACACCACCCAACATGACACACCACCCACCACCCACATACCACGTACCACACATCGACCACCACCCACATACCACCCACCATCACACCACCCACCACCCACATACCCACCACCCACATACCCACCACCCACATACCACCAATCACCCACATACCACCCAACATTACTTCCACACCACCCACCATGACACCACCCACCATCACACACAACTCACCACCCACACACCACCCACCATGACACCACCCACCATCACACCACCCACCACCCACATACCCACCACCCACATACCCACCACCCACATACCACCCACCACCCACATACCACCCACCACCCACATACTACCCAATATTACTTCCACACCACCCACCATGACACACCACCCACCACCCACATACCACGTACCACACATCACCCACCACCCACATACCACCCACCATCACACCACCCACCACCCACATACCCACCGCCCTCATACCCACCACCCACATACCCACCACCCACATACAACCCATCACCCACATACCACCCACCATTACTTCCACACCACCCACCATGACACCACCCACCATCACACACAACTCACCACCCACCATGACACATCACCCACCACCCACATACCACGTACCACACATCACCCACCACCCACATACCACCCACCATCACACCACCCAGCACCCACATACCCACCACCCACATACCACCCACCATTACTTCCACACCACCCACCATGACACCACCCACCATCACACACAACTCACCACCCACCACCCACATACCCACCACCCACATACCCACCACCCACATACCCACCACCCACACACCACCCACCATGACACACCACCCACCACCCACATACCACGTACCACACATCACCCACCACCCACATACCACCCACCATCACACCACCCACCACCCACATACACACCACCCACATACCACCCATCACCCACATACCACCCACCATTACATCCACACCACCCACCATGACACCACCCACCATCACACACAACTCACCACCCACACACCACCCACCATGACACCACCCACCATCACACCACCCACATACCCACCACCCACATACCCACCACCCACATACCACCCACCACCCACATACCACCCACCACCCACATACCACCCACCATTACTTCCACACCACCCACCATGACACACCACCCACCACCCACATACCACGTACCACACATCACCCACCACCAACATACCACCCACCATCACACCACCCACCACCCACATACCCACGACCCACTTACCCACCACCCACATACAACCCATCACCCACATACCACCCACCATTACTTCCACACCACCCACCATGACACCACCCACTATCACACACAACTCACCACCCACCATGACACACCACCCACCACCCACATACCACGTACCACACATAACCCACCACCTCATACCAAATCACCCACCGCCACATATCAAACCTACACACCACCCTGCCACACATCACCCACCACCCACATACCACGTACCACACATCACCCACCACCCACATACCACCCACCATGACACACCACCCACCACCTACATACCACCCACCATCACACCACCCAGCACCCACATACCCACCACCCACATACCACCCACCATTACTTCCACACCACCCACCATGACACCACCCACCATCACACACAACTCACCACCCACCACCCACATACCCACCACCCACATACCCACCACCCACATACCCATCACCCACACACCACCCACCATGACACACCACCCACCACCCACATACCACGTACCACACATCACCCACCACCCACATACCACCCACCATCACACCACCCACCACCCACATACACACCACCCACATACCACCCATCACCCACATACCACCCACCATTACTTCCACACCACCCACCATGACACCACCCACCATCACACACAACTCACCACCCACACACCACCCACCATGACACCACCCACCATCACACCATCCACCACCCACATACCCACCACCCACATACCCACCACCCACATACCACCCACCACCCACATACCACCCACCACCCACATACCACCCACCATTACTTCCACACCACCCACCATGACACACCAGCCACCACCCACATACCACGTACCACACATCACCCACCACCCACATACCACGTACCACACATCACCCACCACCCACATACCACCCACCATCACACCACCCACCACCCACATACCCACCACCCACATACCCACCACCCACATACAACCCATCACCCACATACCACCCACCATTACTTCCACACCACCCACCATGGCACCACCCACTATCACACACAACTCACCACCCACCATGACACACCACCCGCCACCCACATACCACGTACCACACATAACCCACCACCTCATACCAAATCACCCACCGCCACATATCAAACCTACACACCACCCTGCCACACATCACCCACCACCCACATACCACGTACCACACATCACCCACCACCCACATACCACCCACCATGACACACCACCCACCACCCACATACCAACCACCATCACACCACCCAGCACCTTCATACCACGTACCACACATCACCCACCACCCACATACCACCCACCATCACACCACCCAGCACCCACATACCCACCACCCACATACCACCCACCCACATACCACCCACCCACATACCACCCACCATCACACACAACTCACCACCCACCACCCACATACCCACCACCCACATACCCACCACCCACACACCACCCACCATGACACACCACCCACCACCCACATACCACGTACCACACATCACCCACCACCCACATACCACCCACCACCCACATACACACCACCCACATACCACCCATTACCCACATACCACCCACCATTACTTCCACACCACCCACCATGACACCACCCACCATCACACACAACTCACCACCCACACACCACCCACCATGACACCACCCACTATCACACACAACTCACCACCCACCATGACACACCACCCACCACCCACATACCACGTACCACACATAACCCACCACCTCATACCAAATCACCCACCGCCACATATCAAACCTACACACCACCCTGCCACACATCACCCACCACCCACATACAACCCATCACCCACATACCACCCACCATTACTTCCACACCACCCACCATGACACCACCCACTATCACACACAACTCACCACCCACCATGACACACCACCCGCCACCCACATACCACGTACCACACATAACCCACCACCTCATACCAAATCACCCACCGCCACATATCAAACCTACACACCACCCTGCCACACATCACCCACCACCCACATACCACGTACCACACATCACCCACCACCCACATACCACCCACCATGACACACCACCCACCACCCACATACCAACCACCATCACACCACCCAGCACCTTCATACCACGTACCACACATCACCCACCACCCACATACCACCCACCATCACACCACCCAGCACCCACATACCCACCACCCACATACCACCCACCCACATACCACCCACCCACATACCACCCACCATGACACCACCCACCATCACACACAACTCACCACCCACCACCCACATACCCACCACCCACATACCCACCACCCACACACCACCCACCATGACACACCACCCACCACCCACATACCACGTACCACACATCACCCACCACCCACATACCACCCACCATCACACCACCCACCACCCACATACACACCACCCACATACCACCCATTACCCACATACCACCCACCATTACTTCCACACCACCCACCATGACACCACCCACCATCACACACAACTCACCACCCACACACTACCCACCATGACACCACCCACCATCACACCACCCACCACCCACATACCCACCACCCACATACCCACCACCCACATACCACCCACCACCCACATACCACCCACCACCCACATACCACCCACCATTACTTCCACACCACCCACCATGACACACCACCCACCACCCACATACCACGTACCACACATCACCAGCCACCCACATACCACCCACCATCACACCACCCACCACCCACATACCCACCACCCACATACCCACCACCCACATACCCACCACCCACATACAACCCATCACCCACATACCACCCACCATTTCTTCCACACCACCCACCATGACACCACCCACCATCACACACAACTCACCACCCACCATGACACACCACCCACCACCCACATACCACGTACCACACATAACCCACCACCTCATACCAAATCACCCACCGCCACATATCAAACCTACACACCACCCTGCCACACATCACCCACCATCACACACAACTCACCACCCACCATGACACATCACCCACCATCACACACAACTCACCACCCACACACCACCCACCATGACACCACCCACCATCACACCACCCACCACCCACAAACCCACCACCCACATACCCACCAACCACATACCACCCACCACCCACATACCACCCACCACTTACATACCACCCACCATTACTTCCACACCACCCACCATGACACACCACCCACCACCCACATACCACGTACCACACATCACCCACCACCAACATTCCACCCACTATCACACCACCCACCACCCACATACCCACCACCCACATACCCACCACCCACATACAACACATCACCCACATACCACCCACCATTACTTCCACACCACCCACCATGACACCACCCACTATCACACACAACTCACCACCCACCATGACACACCACCCACCACCCACATACCACGTACCACACATAACCCACCACCTCATACCAAATAACCCACCGCCACATATCAAACCTACACACCACCCTGCCACACATCACCCACCACCCACATACCACGTACCACACATCACCCACCACCCACATACCACCCACCATGACACACCACCCACCACCCATATACCACCCACCATCACACCACCCAGCACCCACATACCCACCACCCACATACCACCCACCATTACTTCCACACCACCCACCATGACACCACCCACCATCACACACAACTCACCACCCACCACCCACATACCCACCACCCACATACCCACCACCCACATACCCACCACCCACACACCACCCACCATGACACACCACCCACCACCCACATACCACGTACCACACATCACCCACCACCCACATACCACCCACCATCACACCACCCACCACCCACATACACACCACCCACATACCACCCATCACCCACATACCACCCACCATTACTTCCACACCACCCACCATGACACCACCCACCATCACACACAACTCACCACCCACACACCACCCACCATGACACCACCCACCATCACACCACCCACCACCCACATACCCACCACCCACATACCCGAAACCCACATACCACCCACCACCCACATACCACCCACCACCCACATACCACCCACCATTACTTCCAAACCACCCACCATGACACACCACCCACCACCCACATACCACGTACCACACATCACCCACCACCCACATACCACCCACCATCACACCACCCACCACCCACATACCCACCACCCACATACCCACCACCCACATACCCACCACCCACATACAACCCATCACCCACATACCACCCACCATTACTTCCACACCACCCACCATGACACCACCCACTATCACACAAAACTCACCACCCACCTTGACACACCACCCACCACCCACATACCACGTACCACACATAACCCACCACCTCATACCAAATCACCATCACACCATCCAGCACCAACATACCCACCACCCACATACCACCCACCATTACTTCCACACCACCCACCATGACACCACCCACCACCCACACACCACCCACCATGACACACCACCCACCACCCACATACCACGTACCACACATCACCCACCACCCACATACCAACCACCATCACACCACCCACCACCCACATACCCACCACCCACATACCGTCCATCACCCACATACCACCCACCATTACTTCCACCCACCATCACACCACCCACCACCCACATACCCACCACCCACATACCCACCACCCACATACCACCCACCATTACTTCCACACCACCCACCATGAAACAACACCCACCATCACACACAACTCACCACCCACACATCACCCACCACCCACATACCACGTACCACACATCACCCACCACCCACATACCACCCACCATCACACCACCCAGCACCCACATACCTACCACCCACATACCCACCACCCACATACCACCCACCATTACTTCCACACCACCCACCATGAAACACCACCCACCACCCACATACCACGTACCACACATCACCCACCACCCACATACCCACCACCCACATTCCACCCACCACCCACATACCCACCACCCACATACCACCCACCATTACTTCCACACCACCCACCATGACACCACCCACCACCCACACACCACCCACCATGACACACCACCCACCACCCACATACCACGTACCACACATCACCCACCACCCACATACCACCCACCATCACACCACCCACCACCCACATACCCACCACCCACATACCACCCATCACCAACATACCACCCACCATTACTTCCACACCACCCACCATGACACCACCCACCATCACACACAACTCACCACCCACCATGACACCACCCACCATCACACCACCCACCACCCACATACCAACCACCCACATACCCACCACCCACATACCCACCACCCACATACCACCCACCACCCACATACCACCCACCATTACTTCCACACCACCCAACATGACACACCACCCACCACCCACATACCACGTACCACACATCGACCACCACCCACATACCACCCACCATCACACCACCCACCACCCACATACCCACCACCCACATACCCACCACCCACATACCACCAATCACCCACATACCACCCAACATTACTTCCTCACCACCCACCATGACACCACCCACCATCACACACAACTAGCCACCCACACACCACCCACCATGACACCACCCACCATCACACCACCCACCACCCACATACCCACCACCCACATACCACCCACCACCCACATACCACCCACCATCACACCACCCACCACCCACATACCCACCACCCACATACCCACCACCCACATACCACCCATCACCCACATACCACCCACCATTACTTCCACACCACCCACCATGACACCACCCACCATCACAAATAACTCACCACCCACCATGACACACCATTCACCACCCACATACCCTGTACCACACATAACCCACTACCTCATACCAAATCTCCCACCGCCACATATCAAACCTACACACCACCCTGCCACACATCACCCACCATCACACACAACTCACCACCCACCATGACACCACCTACCACCCACATACCACGTACCACACATCACCCACCACCCACATACCACCCACCATCACACCACCCACCATCACACCACCCACCATCACACACAACTCACCACCCACACACCACCCACCATGACACCACCATCCATCACACCACCCACCACCCACATACCCACCACCCACATACCCACCACCCACATACCACCCACCACCCACATACCATCCACCATTACTTCCACACCACCCACCATGACACAACACCCACCATCACACACAACTCACCACCCACACATCACCCACCACCCACATACCACGTACCACACATCACCCACCACCCACATACCACGTACCACACATCACCCACTACCCACATACCCACCACCCACATACCACCCACCACCCACATACCACCCACCATTACTTCCACACCACCCACCATGACACACCACCCACCATCACACACAACTCACCACCCACACATCACCCACCACCCACATACCACGTACCACACATCACCCACCACCCACATACCACTCACCATCACACCACCCAGCACCCACATACCTACCACCCACATACCCACCACCCACATACCACCCACCACCCACATACCACCCACCATCACACCACCCACCACCCACATACCCACCACCCACATACCCACCACCCACATACCACCCATCACCTACATACTGCCCACCATTACTTCCACACCACCCACCACCCACATACCACGTACCACACATAACCCACCACCTCATACCAAATCACCCACCGCCACATATCAAACCTACACACCAGCCTGCCACACATCACCCACCATCACACACAACTCACCACCCACCATGACACACCACCCACCACCCACATACCACGTACCACACATCACCCACCACCCACATACCACCCACCATCACACAACCCAGCACCCACATACCCACCACCCACATACCACCCACCATTACTTCCACACCACCCACCATGACACCACCCACCACCCACATACCACCCACCATCACACCACCCACCATCACACCACCCACCATCACACACAACTCACCACCCACACACCACCCACCATGACACCACCATCCATCACACCACCCACCACCCACATACCCACCACCCACATACCCACCACCCACATACCACCCACCACCCACATACCATCCACCATTACTTCCACACCACCCACCATGACACAACACCCACCATCACACACAACTCACCACCCACACATCACCCACCACCCACATACCACGTACCACACATCACCCACCACCCACATACCACGTACCACACATCACCCACTACCCACATACCCACCACCCACATACCACCCACCACCCACATACCACCCACCATTACTTCCACACCACCCACCATGACACACCACCCACCATCACACACAACTCACCACCCACACATCACCCACCACCCACATACCACGTACCACACATCACCTACCACCCACATACCACTCACCATCACACCACCCAGCACCCACATACCTACCACCCACATACCCACCACCCACATACCACCCACCACCCACATACCACCCACCATCACACCACCCACCACCCACATACCCACCACCCACATACCCACCACCCACATACCACCCATCACCTACATACTGCCCACCATTACTTCCACACCACCCACCACCCACATACCACGTACCACACATAACCCACCACCTCATACCAAATCACCCACCGCCACATATCAAACCTACACACCAGCCTGCCACACATCACCCACCATCACACACAACTCACCACCCACCATGACACACCACCCACCACCCACATACCACGTACCACACATCACCCACCACCCACATACCACCCACCATCACACAACCCAGCACCCACATACCCACCACCCACATACCACCCACCATTACTTCCACACCACCCACCATGACACCACCCACCACCCACATACCCACCACCCACATACCCACCACCCACACACCACCCACCATGACACACCACCCACCACCCACATACCACGTACCACACATCACCCACCACCCACATACCACCCACCATCACACCACCCACCACCCACATACCCACCACCCACATACCACCCATCACCCACATACCACCCACCATTACTTCCACACCACCCACCATGACACCACCCATCACACACAACTCACCACCCACCATGACACCACCCACCATCACACCACCCACCACCCACAAAACCCACCACCCACATACCCACCACCCACATACCCACCACCCACATACCACCCACCACCCACATACCACCCACCATTACTTCCACACCACCCACCATGACACACCACCCACCATCACACACAACTCACCACCCACACATCACCCACCACCCACATACCACGTACCACACATCACCCACCACCCACATACCCACCACCCACATACCACCCATCACCCACATACTGCCCACCATTACTTCCACACCACCCACCATCACACACAACTCACCACCCACCATGACACACCACCCACCACCCACATACCACGTACCACACATAACCCACCACCTCATACCAAATCACCCAACGCCACATATCAAACCTACACACCAGCCTGCCACACATCACATACCATCACACACAACTCACCACCCACCATGACACACCACCCACCACCCACATACCACGTACCACACATCACCCACCACCCACATACCACACACCATCACACCACCCAGCACCCACATACCCACCACCCACATACCACCCACCATTACTTCCACACCACCCACCATGACACCACCCACCACCACCATACCCACCACCCACATACCCACCACCCACATACCCACCACCCACATACCACCCACCACCCACATACCACCCACCATTACTTCCACACCACCCACCATGACACACCACCCACCATCACACACAACTCACCACCCACACATCACCCACCACCCACATACCACGTACCACACATCACCCACCACCCACATACCACCCACCATCACACCACCCAGCACCCACATACCCACCACCCACATACCCACCACCCACATACCACCATCCATCACACGACCCAGCATCACACACAACTCACCACCCACCACCCACATACCCACCACCCACACACCCACCACCCACATACCACCCATCACCCACATACCACCCACCATTACTTCCACACCACCCACCATGACACCACCCATCACACACAACTCACCACCCACCATGACACCACCCACCATCACACCACCCACCACCCACAAAACCCACCACCCACATACCCACCACCCACATACCCACCACCCACATACCACCCACCACCCACATACCACCCACCATTACTTCCACACCACCCACCATGACACACCACCCACCATCACACACAACTCACCACCCACACATCACCCACCACCCACATACCACGTACCACACATCACCCACCACCCACATACCACCCACCATCACACCACCCAGCACCCACATACCCACCACCCACATACCCACCACCCACATACCACCCACCATTACTTCCACTCCACCCACCATGACACACCACCCACCACCCACATACCACGTACCACACATCACCCACCACCCACATACCACCCACCAACACACCACCCAGCACCCACATACCCACCACCCACCATCACACACAACTCACCACCCACACACCACCCACCATGACACCACCCACCATCCACATACCCAGCACCCACATACCCACCACCCACATACCACCCACCACCCACATACCACCCACCACCCACACACCCACCACCCACACACCACCCACCATGACACACCACCCACCACCCACATACCACGTACCACACATCACCCAACACCCACATACCACCCACCATCACACCACCCACCATCACACACAACTCACCACCCACCATGACACACCACCCACCACCCACATACCACGTACCACACATAACCCACCACCTCATACCAAATCACCCAACGCCACATATCAAACCTACACACCAGCCTGCCACACATCACCCACCATCACACACAACTCACCACCCACCATGACACACCACCCACCACCCACATACCACGTACCACACATCACCCACCACCCACATACCACCCACCATCACACCACCCAGCACCCACATACCCACCACCCACATACCACCCACCATTACCTTCACACCACCCACCATGACACCACCCACCACCACCATACCCACCACCCACATACCCACCACCCACCATGACACACCACCCACATACCACGTACCACACATCACCCACCACCCACATACCACCCACCATCACACCACCCACCACCCACCACCAACATACCCACCACCCACATACCACCCATCACCCACATACCACCCACCATGACTTCCACACCACCCACCATGACACCACCCACCATCTCACACAACTCACCACCCACCATGACACCACCCACCACCCACATACCCACCACCCACATACCCACCACCCACATACCCACCACCCACATACCACCCACGCCCCACATACCACCCACCATTACTTCCACACCACCCACCATGACACACCACCCACCATCACACACAACTCACCACCCACACATCACCCACCACCCACATACCACGTACCACACATCACCCACCACCCACATACCACCCACCATCACACCACCCAGCACCCACATACCCACCACCCACATACCCACCACCCACATACCACCATCCATCACACCACCCAGCATCACACACAACTCACCACCCACCACCCACATACCCACCACCCACACACCCACCACCCACACACCACCCACCATGACACACCACCCACCACCCACATACCACGTACCACACATCACCCAACACCCACATACCACCCACCATCACACCACCCACCACCCACATACCCACCACCCACATACCACCCATCACCCACATACCACCCACCATTACTTCCACACCACCCACCATGACACCACCCATTACACACAACTCAATACCCACACACCACCAACCATGACACCACCCACCAACACACCACCCACAACCCACATACCCACCACCCACATACCCACCAGCCACATACCACCCACCACCCACATTCCACCCACCATTACTTCCACACCACCCACCATCACACACAACTCACCACCCACCATGACACACCACCCACCACCCACATACCACGTACCACACATCACCCACCACCTACATACCACCCACCATCACATCACCCAGCACCCACATACCCACCACCCACATACCACCCACCATTACTTCCAAACCACCCACCATGACACCACCCACCATCACACACAACTCACCACCCACCACCCACATACCAACCACCCACATACCCACCACCCACACACCACCCACCATGACACACCACCCACCACCCACATACCACGTACCACACATCACCCACCACCCACATACCACCCACTATCACACCACCCACCACCCACATACCCACCATCCACATACCCACCACCCACATACCATCCATCACCCACATACCACCCACCATTACTTCCACACCACCCACCATGACACCACCCACCATCACACACAACTCACCACCCACCATGACACATCACCCACCACCCACATTCCACGTACCACACATAACCCACCACCTCATACCAAATCACCCACCGCCACATATCAAACCTACACACCACCCTGCCACACATCACCCACCATCACACACAACTCACCACCCACCATGACACACCACCCACCACCCACATACCACGTACCACACATCACCCACCACCCACATACCACCCACCATCACACCACCCAGCACCCACATACCTACCACCCACATACCACCCACCACCCACATACTACCCACCATTACTTCCACACCACCCACCATGACACACCACCCACCACCCACATACTAAGTACCACACATCACCTACGACCCACATACCACCCACCATCACACCACCCACCACCCACATACCCACCACCCACATACCCACCACCCACATACCCACCACCCACATACCACCCATCACCTACATACTGCCCACCATTACTTCCACACCACCCACCACCCACATACCACGTACCACACATAACCCACCACCTCATACCAAATCACCCACCGCCACATATCAAACCTACACACCAGCCTGCCACACATCACCCACCATCACACACAACTCACCACCCACCATGACACACCACCCACCACCCACATACCACGTACCACACATCACCCACCACCCACATACCACCCACCATCACACCACCCAGCACCCACATACCCACCACCCACATACCCACCACCCACATACCCACCACCCACATACCACCCACCATTACTTCCACACCACCCACCATGACACACCACCCACCACCCACATACCACGTACCACACATCACCCACCACCCACATACCACCCACCATCACACCACCCAGCACCCACATACCCACCACCCACCATCACACACAACTCACCACCCACACACCACCCACCATGACACCACCCACCATCACACCACCCACCATCCACATACCCACCACCCACATACCACCCACCACCCACATACCACCCACCATCACACCACCCACCACCCACATACCCACCACCCACATACCCACCACCCACATACCACCCATCACCCACATACTGCCCACCATTACTTCCACACCACCCACCATCACACACAACTCACCACCCACCATGACACACCACCCACCACCCACATACCACGTACCACACATAACCCACCACCTCATACCAAATCACCCAACGCCACATATCAAACCTACACACCAGCCTGCCACACATCACCCACCATCACACACAACTCACCACCCACCATGACACACCACCCACCACCCACATACCACGTACCACACATCACCCACCACCCACATACCACCCACCATCACACCACCCAGCACCCACATACCCACCACCCACATACCACCCACCATTACTTCCACACCACCCACCATGACACCACCCACCACCACCATACCCACCACCCACATACCCACCACCCACACACCACCCACCATGACACACCACCCACATACCACGTACCACACATCACCCACCACCCACATACCACCCACCATCACACCACCCACCACCCACCACCAAAATACCCACCACCCACATACCACCCATCACCCACATACCACCCACCATTACTTCCACACCACCCACCATGACACCACCCACCATCTCACACAACTCACCACCCACCATGACACCACCCACCACCCACATACCCACCACCCACATACCCACCACCCACATACCCACCACCCACATACCACCCACCACCCACATACCACCCACCATTACTTCCACACCACCCACCATGACACACCACCCACCATCACACACAACTCACCACCCACCATGACACACCACCCACCACCCACATACCACGTACCACACATAACCCACCACCTCATACCAAATCACCCACCGCCACATATCAAACCTACACACCCTGCCACACATCACCCACCATCACACACAACTCACCACCCACCATGACACACCACCCACCACCCACATACCACGTACCACACATCACCCACCACCCACATACCACCCACATACCACCCACCATCACACCACCCAGCACCCACATACCACCCACCATTACTTCCACACCACCCACCATGACACCACCCAACATCACACACAACTCACCACCCACCACCCACATACCCACCACCCACATACCCACCACCCACACACCACCCATCATTACTTCCACACCACCCACCATGACACACAACCCACCAGCCACATACCACGTACCACACATCACCCACCACCCACATACCACCCACCATCACACCACCCACCACCCACATACCCACCACCCACATACCCACCACCCACATACCAACCATCACCCACATACCACCCACCATTACTTCCACACCACCCACCATGACACCACCCACCATCACACACAACTCACCACCCACACACCACCCACCATGACACCACCCACCATCACACCACCCACCACCCACATACCCACCACCCACATACCCACAGCCCACATACCACCCACCACCCACCACCCACATACCACCCACCATCACACCACCCACCACCCACATACCCACCACCCACATACCACCCACCATTACTTCCACACCACCCACCACCCACATACCACGTACCACACATAACCCACCACCTCATTCCAAATCACCCACCACCCACATATCACCCACCATCACACCAACCACCATGACACCACCCACCATGACACACAACTCACCACCCACCACCCACATACCCACCACCCACATACCCACCACCCACATACCCACCACCCACACACCACCCACCATGACACACCACCCACCACCCACATACCACGTACCACACATCACCCACCACCCACATACCACCCACCATCACACCACCCACCACCCACATACCACCCATCACCCACATACCACCCACCATTACTTCCACACCACCCACCATGACACCACCCACCATCACACACAACTCACGACCCACACACCACCCACAAACCTACACACCACCCTGCCACACATCACCCACCATCACACACAACTCACCACCCACCATGACACCACCCACCACCCACATACCACGTACCACACATCACCGACAACCCACATACCACCCACCATCACACCACCCACCATCAAACCACCCACCATCACACACAACTCACCACCCACACACCACCCACCATGACACCACCCACCATCACACTACCCACCACCCACATACCCACCACCCACATACCCACCACCCACATACCACCCCCACCCACATACCACCCACCATTACTTCCACACCACCCACCATGACACACCACCCACCATCACACACAACTCACCACCCACACATCACACACCGCCCACATACCACGTATCACACATCACCCATAATCCACATACCACCCACCATCACACCACCCAGCACCCACATACCTACCACCCACATACCACCCACCATTACTTCCACACCACCCACCATGACACACCACCCACCACCCACATACCACGTACCACACATCACCCACCACCCACATACCACCCACCATCACACCACCCACCACCCACATACCCACCACCCACATACCCACCACCCACATACCAGCCATCACCCAAATACCACCCACCATTACTTCCACACCACCCACCATGACACCACCCACCATCACACACAACTCACCACCCACCATGACACACCACCCACCACCCACATACCACGTACCACACATAACCCACCACCTCATACTAAATCACCCACCGCCACATATCAAACCTACACACCACCCTGCCACACATCACCCACCATCACACACAACTCACCACCCACCATGACACCACCCACCACCCACATACCACGTACCACACATCACCCACCACCCACATACCACCCACCATCACACCACCCACCATCAAACCACCCACCATCACACACAACTCACCACCCACACACCACCCACCATGACACCACCCACCATCACACTACCCACCACCCACATACCCACCACCCACATACCCACCACCCACATACCACCCACCACCCACATACCACCCACCATTACTTCCACACCACCCACCATGACACACCACCCACCATCACACACAACTCACCACCCACACATCACACACCGCCCACATACCACGTACCACACATCACCCATAACCCACATACCACCCACCATCACACCACCCAGCACCCACATACCTACCACCCACATACCACCCACCATTACTTCCACACCACCCACCATGACACACCACCCACCACCCACATACCACGTACCACACATCACCCACCACCCACATACCACCCACCATCACACCACCCACCACCCACATACCCACCACCCACATACCAGCCATCACCCACATACCACCCACCATTACTTCCACACCACCCACCATGACACCACCCACCATCACACACAACTCACCACCCACCATGACACACCACCCACCACCCACATACCACGTACCACACATAACCCACCACCTCATACTAAATCACCCACCGCCACATATCAAACCTACACACCACCCTGCCACACATCACCCACCATCACACACAACTCACCACCCACCATGACACCACCCACCACCCACATACCACGTACCACACATCACCCACCACCCACATACCACCCACCATCTTACCACCCACCACCCACATACCCACCACCCACATACCACCCATCACCCACATACCACCCACCATTACTTCCACACCACCCACCATGACACCACCCACCATTACACACCACCCACCACCCACATAACATTGGTGGTGGGTGGTGAGTGGTATGTGGGTGGTGAGTGGTGTGTGATGGTGGGTTGTGTGTGATGGTGGGTGGTGGGTGGTATGTGGGTGGTGGGTGGTGTGCGGGTGGTGTGTCATGGTGGGTGGTGAGTATTATGTGGGTGGTGGGTGGTGTGATGGTGGGTGAAGTGTGGTAGGGTGGCGTGTAGGTTTGATATGTGGCGGTGGGTGATTTGGTATGAGGTGGTGGGTGATGTGTGGATGGTGGGTGGTGGGTGGTATGTGGGTGGTGGGTGGTTTAAAGGTTTGATATGTGGCGGTGGGTGATTTGGTATGAGGTTGTGGGTGATGTGTCGGTGGTGGGTGGTGTGATGGTGGGTGATGTGTGGTAAGGTGGTGTAAAGGTTTTATATGTGGCGGTGGGTGATTTGGTATGAGGTGGTGGGTGATGTGTGGGTGGTGGGTGGTGTGATGGTGGGTGATGTGTGGTAAGGTGGTGTAAAATTTTGCTATGTGGCGGTGGGTGATTTGGTATGAGGTGGTGGGTGATGTGTGGGTGGTGGGTGGTGGGTAATGTGGGTGGTGGGTGGTGTGTAAGTAATTGTGGGTGGTGGTTGGTATGTGGGTGGTGGTTGGTATGTGGGTGGTGGGTGGTATGTGGGTGGTGGGTGGTGTGTAATGGTGGGTGGTGGGTGGTGTGTGTGTGGTGGGTGGTGTGTGGATGGTGGGTGGTGTGTGGGTGGTGGGTTGTATGTGGGTGGTGGGTATGTGGGTGGTGGGTATGTGGGTGGTGGGTGGTGTGATGGTGAGTGGTATGTGGGTGGTGGGTGGTGGGTGGTATGTGGGCTGTGGGTATGTGGGTGGTGGGTATGTGGGTGGTGGGTGGTGTGTGGTACGTGGTATGTGGGTGGTGGGTGGTGTGTCATGGTGGGTGGTGAGTTGTGTGTGATGGTGGGTGGTGTGTCATGGTAGGTGGTGTGGAAGTAATGGTGGGTGGTATGTGGGTGATGGGTTGTATGTGGGTGGTGGGTATGTGGGTGGTGGGTATGTGGGTGGTGGGTATGTGGGTGGTGAGTTGTGTGTGATGGTGGGTGGTGTCATGGTGGGTGGTGTGGAAGTAATGGTGGGTGGTATGTGGGTGGTGGGTGGTATGTGGGTGGTGGGTATGTGGGTGGTGGGTACGTGGGTGCTGGGTGGTGTGATGGTGGGTGGTATGTGGGTGGTGGGTGATGTGTGGTACGTGGTATGTGGGTGGTGGGTGGTGTGTCATGGTGGGTGGTGAGTTGTATGTGATGGTGGGTGATGTGTGGCAGGGTGGTGTGTAGGTTTGATATGTGGCGGTGGGTGATTTGGTATGAGGTGGTGGGTTATGTGTGGTACGTGGTATGTGGGTGGTGGGTGGTGTGTCATGGTGGGTGGTGAGTTGTGTGTGATGGTGGGTGGTGTCATGGTGGGTGGTGTGGAAGTAATGGTGGGTGGTATGTGGGTGATGGGTTGTATGTAGGTGGTGGGTATGTGGGTGGTGGGTATGTGGGTGGTGGGTATGTGGGTGGTGAGTATGTGGGTGGTAGGTGGTGTGTCATGGTGGGTGGTGTGGAAGTAATGGTGGGTGGTAAGTGGGTGGGTGGTATGTGGGTGGTGGGTGGTATGTGGGTGGTGGGTATGTGAGTGGTGGGTATGTGGGTGATGGTGGGTGGTGTCATGGTGGGTGGTGTGGAAGTAATGGTGGGTGGTATGTGGGTGGTGGGTGGTATGTGGGTGGTGGGTATGTGGGTGGTGGGTATGTGGGTGCTGGGTGGTGTGATGGTGGGTGGTATATGGGTGGTGGGTGATGTGTGGTACGTGGTATGTGGGTGGTGGGTGGTGTGTCATGGTGGGTGGTGAGTTGTGTGTGATGGTGCGTGATGTGTGGCAGGGTGGTGTGTAGGTTTGATATGTGGCGGTGGGTGATTTGGTATGAGGTGGTGGGTTATGTGTGGTACGTGGTATGTGGGTGGTGGGTGGTGTGTCATGGTGGGTGGTGAGTTGTGTGTGATGGTGGGTGGTGTCATGGTGGGTGGTGTCATGGTGGGTGGTGTGGAAGTAATGGTGGGTGGTATGTGGGTGATGGGTTGTATGTGGGTGGTGGGTATGTGGGTGGTGGGTGGTGTGATGGTGGGTGGTATGTGGGTGGTGGGTGATGTGTGGCAGGGTGGTGTGTAGGTTTGATATGTGGCGGTGGGTGATTTGGTATGAGGTAGTGGGTTATGTGTGGTACGTGGTATGTGGGTGGTGGGTGGTGTGTCATGGTGGGTTTTGAGTTGTGTGTGATGGTGGGTGGTGTCATGGTGGGTGGTGTGGAGTAATGGTGGGTGGTATGTGGGTGATGTGTGGTAAGGTGGTGTAAAGGTTTTATATGTGGCGGTGGGTGATTTGGTATGAGGTGGTGGGTGATGTGTGGGTGGTGGGTGGTGTGATGGTGGGTGATGTGTGGTAAGGTGGTGTAAAATTTTGCTATGTGGCGGTGGGTGATTTGGTATGAGGTGGTGGGTGATGTGTGGGTGGTGGGTGGTGGGTAATGTGGGTGGTGGGTGGTGTGTAAGTAATTGTGGGTGGTGGTTGGTATGTGGGTGGTGGTTGGTATGTGGGTGGTGGGTGGTATGTGGGTGGTGGGTGGTGTGTAATGGTGGGTGGTGGTTGGTATGTGGGTGGTGGGTGGTATGTGGGTGGTGGGTGGTGTGTAATGGTGGGTGGTGGGTGGTGTGTGTGTGGTGGGTGGTGTGTGGATGGTGGGTGGTGTGTGGGTGGTGGGTTGTATGTGGGTGGTGGGTGGTGTGATGGTGGGTGAAGTGTGGTAGGGTGGCGTGTAGGTTTGATATGTGGCGGTGGGTGATTTGGTATGAGGTGGTGGGTGATGTGTGGATGGTGGGTGGTGGGTGGTATGTGGGTGGTGGGTGGTTTAAAGGTTTGATATGTGGCGGTGGGTGATTTGGTATGATGTTGTGGGTGATGTGTCGGTGGTGGGTGGTGTGATGGTGGATGATGTGTGGTAAGGTGGTGTAAAGGTTTTATATGTGGCGGTGGGTGATTTGGTATGAGGTGGTGGGTGATGTGTGGGTGGTGGGTGGTGTGATGGTGGGTGATGTGTGGTAAGGTGGTGTAAAATTTTACTATGTGGCGGTGGGTGATTTGGTATGAGGTGGTGGGTGATGTGTGGGTGGTGGGTGGTGGGTAATGTGGGTGGTGGGTGGTGTGTAAGTAATTGTGGGTGGTGGTTGGTATGTGGGTGGTGGTTGGTATGTGGGTGGTGGGTGGTATGTGGGTGGTGGGTGGTGTGTAATGGTGGGTGGTGGGTGGTGTGTGTGTGGTGGGTGGTGTGTGGATGGTGGGTGGTGTGTGGGTGGTGGGTTGTATGTGGGTGGTGGGTGGTGTGATGGTGGGTGAAGTGTGGTAGGGTGGCGTGTAGGTTTGATATGTGGCGGTGGGTGATTTGGTATGAGGTGGTGGGTGATGTGTGGATGGTGGGTGGTTGGTGGTATGTGGGTGGTGGGTGGTTTAAAGGTTTGATATGTGGCGGTGGGTGATTTGGTATGAGGTTGTGGGTGATGTGTCGGTGGTGGGTGGTGTGATGGTGGGTGATGTGTGGTAAGGTGGTGTAAAGGTTTTATATGTGGCGGTGGGTGATTTGGTATGAGGTGGTGGGTGATGTGTGGGTGGTGGGTGGTGTGATGGTGGGTGATGTGTGGTAAGGTGGTGTAAAATTTTGCTATGTGGCGGTGGGTGATTTGGTATGAGGTGGTGGGTGATGTGTGGGTGGTGGGTGGTGGGTAATGTGGGTGGTGGGTGGTGTGTAAGTAATTGTGGGTGGTGGTTGGTATGTGGGTGGTGGTTGGTATGTGGGTGGTGGGTGGTATGTGGGTGGTGGGTGGTGTGTAATGGTGGGTGGTGGGTGGTGTGTGTGTGGTGGGTGGTGTGTGGATGGTGGGTGGTGTGTGGGTGGTGGGTTGTATGTGGGTGGTGGGTATGTGGGTGGTGGGTATGTGGGTGGTGGGTATGTGGGTGGTGGGTATGTGGGTGGTGAGTTGTGTGTGATGGTGGGTGGTGTCATGGTGGGTGGTGTGGAAGTAATGGTGGGTGGTATGTGGGTGGTGGGTGGTATGTGGGTTGTGGGTATGTGGGTGGTGGGTATGTGGGTGCTGGTTGGTGTGATGGTGGGTGGTATGTGGGTGGTGGGTGATGTGTGGTACGTGGTATGTGGGTGGTGGGTGGTGTGTCATGGTGGGTGGTGAGTTGTATGTGATGGTGGGTGATGTGTGGCAGGGTGGTGTGTAGGTTTGATATGTGGCGGTGGGTGATTTGGTATGAGGTGGTGGGTTATGTGTGGTACGTGGTATGTGGGTGGTGGGTGGTGTGTCATGGTGGGTGGTGAGTTGTGTGTGATGGTGGGTGGTGTCATGGTGGGTGGTGTGGAAGTAATGGTGGGTGGTATGTGGGTGATGGGTTGTATGTGGGTGGTGGGTATGTGGGTGGTGGGTATGTGGGTGGTAAGTATGTGGGTGGTGAGTATGTGGGTGGTGGGTGGTGTGTCATGGTGGGTGGTGTGGAAGTAATGGTGGGTGGTATGTGGGTGGTGGGTATGTGGGTGGTAGGAATGTGGGTGCTGGGTGGTGTGTCATGGTGGGTGGTGTGGAAGTAATGGTGGGTGGTATGTGGGTGGGTGGTATGTGGGTGGTGGGTATGTGGGTGGTGGGTGGTGTGATGGTGGGTGGTATGTGGGTGGTGGGTGATGTGTGGTACGTGGTATGTGGGTGGTGGGTGGTGTGTCATGGTTGGTGGTGAGTTGTGTGTGATGGTGGGTGATGTGTGGCAGGGTGGTCTGTAGGTTTGATATGTGGCGGTGGGTGATTTGGTATGAGGTGGTGGGCTATGTGTGGTACGTGGTATGTGGGTGGTGGGTGGTGTGTCATGGTGGGTGGTGAGTTGTGTGTGATGGTGGGTGGTGTCATGGTGGGTGGTGTGGAAGTAATGGTGGGTGGTATGTGGGTGATGGGTGGTATGTGGGTGATGGGTGGTATGTGGGTGGTGGGTATGTGGGTGGTGGGTGGTGTGATGGTGAGTGGTATGTGGGTGGTGGGTGGTGGGTTGTATGTGGGCTGTGGGTATGTGGGTTGTGGGTATGTGGGTGGTGGGTATGTGGGTGCTGGTTGGTGTGATGGTGGGTGGTATGTGGGTGGTGGGTGATGTGTGGTACGTGGTATGTGGGTGGTGGGTGGTGTGTCATGGTGGGTGGTGAGTTGTATGTGATGGTGGGTGATGTGTGGCAGGGTGGTGTGTAGGTTTGATATGTGGCGGTGGGTGATTTGGTATGAGGTGGTGGGTTATGTGTGGTACGTGGTATGTGGGTGGTGGGTGGTGTGTCATGGTGGGTGGTGAGTTGTGTGTGATGGTGGGTGGTGTCATGGTGGGTGGTGTGGAAGTAATGGTGGGTGGTATGTGGGTGATGGGTTGTATGTGGGTGGTGGGTATGTGGGTGGTGGGTATGTGGGTGGTAAGTATGTGGGTGGTGAGTATGTGGGTGGTGGGTGGTGTGTCATGGTGGGTGGTGTGGAAGTAATGGTGGGTGGTATGTGGGTGGTGGGTATGTGGGTGGTAGGAATGTGGGTGCTGGGTGGTGTGTCATGGTGGGTGGTGTGGAAGTAATGGTGGGTGGTATGTGGGTGGGTGGTATGTGGGTGGTGGGTATGTGGGTGGTGGGTGGTGTGATGGTGGGTGGTATGTGGGTGGTGGGTGATGTGTGGTACGTGGTATGTGGGTGGTGGGTGGTGTGTCATGGTTGGTGGTGAGTTGTGTGTGATGGTGGGTGATGTGTGGCAGGGTGGTCTGTAGGTTTGATATGTGGCGGTGGGTGATTTGGTATGAGGTGGTGGGTTATGTGTGGTACGTGGTATGTGGGTGGTGGGTGGTGTGTCATGGTGGGTGGTGAGTTGTGTGTGATGGTGGGTGGTGTCATGGTGGGTGGTGTGGAAGTAATGGTGGGTGGTATGTGGGTGATGGGTGGTATGTGGGTGATGGGTGGTATGTGGGTGGTGGGTATGTGGGTGGTGGGTGGTGTGATGGTGAGTGGTATGTGGGTGGTGGGTGGTGGGTGGTATGTGGGCTGTGGGTATGTGGGTGGTGGGTATGTGGGTGGTGGGTGGTGTGTGGTACGTGGTATGTGGGTGGTGGGTGGTGTGTCATGGTGGGTGGTGAGTTGTGTGTGATGGTGGGTGGTGTGTCATGGTAGGTGGTGTGGAAGTAATGGTGGGTGGTATGTGGGTGATGGGTTGTATGTGGGTGGTGGGTATGTGGGTGGTGGGTATGTGGGTGGTGGGTATGTGGGTGGTGAGTTGTGTGTGATGGTGGGTGGTGTCATGGTGGGTGGTGTGGAAGTAATGGTGGGTGGTATGTGGGTGGTGGGTGGTATGTGGGTGGTGGGTATGTGGGTGGTGGGTATGTGGGTGCTGGGTGGTGTGATGGTGGGTGGTATGTGGGTGGTGGGTGATGTGTGGTACGTGGTATGTGGGTGGTGGGTGGTGTGTCATGGTGGGTGGTGAGTTGTATGTGATGGTGGGTGATGTGTGGCAGGGTGGTGTGTAGGTTTGATATGTGGCGGTGGGTGATTTGGTATGAGGTGGTGGGTTATGTGTGGTACGTGGTATGTGGGTGGTGGGTGGTGTGTCATGGTGGGTGGTGAGTTGTGTGTGATGGTGGGTGGTGTCATGGTGGGTGGTGTGGAAGTAATGGTGGGTGGTATGTGGGTGATGGGTTGTATGTAGGTGGTGGGTATGTGGGTGGTGGGTATGTGGGTGGTGGGTATGTGGGTGGTGAGTATGTGGGTGGTGGGTGGTGTGTCATGGTGGGTGGTGTGGAAGTAATGGTGGGTGGTAAGTGGGTGGGTGGTATGTGGGTGGTGGGTGGTATGTGGGTGGTGGGTATGTGAGTGGTGGGTATGTGGGTGATGGTGGGTGGTGTCATGGTGGGTGGTGTGGAAGTAATGGTGGGTGGTATGTGGGTGGTGGGTGGTATGTGGGTGGTGGGTATGTGGGTGGTGGGTATGTGGGTGCTGGGTGGTGTGATGGTGGGTGGTATATGGGTGGTGGGTGATGTGTTGTACGTGGTATGTGGGTGGTGGGTGGTGTGTCATGGTGGGTGGTGAGTTGTGTGTGATGGTGCGTGATGTGTGGCAGGGTGGTGTGTAGGTTTGATATGTGGCGGTGGGTGATTTGGTATGAGGTGGTGGGTTATGTGTGGTACGTGGTATGTGGGTGGTGGGTGGTGTGTCATGGTGGGTGGTGAGTTGTGTGTGATGGTGGGTGGTGTCATGGTGGGTGGTGTGGAAGTAATGGTGGGTGGTATGTGGGTGATGGGTTGTATGTGGGTGGTGGGTATGTGGGTGGTGGGTGGTGTGATGGTGGGTGGTATGTGGGTGGTGGGTGATGTGTGGCAGGGTGGTGTGTAGGTTTGATATGTGGCGGTGGGTGATTTGGTATGAGGTGGTGGGTTATGTGTGGTACGTGGTATGTGGGTGGTGGGTGGTGTGTCATGGTGGGTGGTGAGTTGTGTGTGATGGTGGGTGGTGTCATGGTGGGTGGTGTGGAAGTAATGGTGGGTGGTATGTGGGTGATGGGTTGTATGTGGGTGGTGGGTATGTGGGTGGTGGGTGGTGTGATGGTGGGTGGTATGTGGGTGGTGGGTGATGTGTGGCAGGGTGGTGTGTAGGTTTGATATGTGGCGGTGGGTGATTTGGTATGAGGTAGTGGGTTATGTGTGGTACGTGGTATGTGGGTGGTGGGTGGTGTGTCATGGTGGGTTTTGAGTTGTGTGTGATGGTGGGTGGTGTCATGGTGGGTGGTGTGGAGTAATGGTGGGTGGTATGTGGGTGATGGGTGGTATGTGGGTGGTGGGTATGTGGGTGGTGGGTATGCGGGTGGTGGGTGGTGTGATGGTGGGTGGTATGTGGGTGGTGGGTGATGTGTGGTACGTGGTATGTGGGTGGTGGGTGGTGTGTCATGGTGGGTGGTGTGGAAGTATTGGTGGGTGGTATGTGGGTGGTGGGTATGTGGGTGGTAGGTATGTGGGTGCTGGGTGGTGTGATGGTGGGTGGTATGTGGGTGTTGGGTGATGTGTGGTACGTGGTATGTGGGTGGTGGGTGATGTGTGGGTGGTGAGTTGTGTGTGATGGTTGGTGGTGTGTCATGGTGGGTGGTGTGGAAGTAATGGTGGGTGGTATGTGGGTGGTGGGTGGTATGTGGGTGGTGGGTATGTGGGTGGTGGGTATGTGGGTGGTGGGTGGTGTGATGGTGGGTGGTGTCATGGTGGGTGGTGTGTGGGTGGTGAGTTGTGTGTGATGGTGGGTGGTGTCATGGTGGGTGGTGTGGAAGTAATGGTGGGTGGTATGTGGGTGGTGGGTGGTATGTGGGTAGTGGGTATGTGGGTGGTGGGTATGTGGGTGCTGGGTGGTGTGATGGTGGGTGGTATGTGGGTGGTGGGTGATGTGTGGTACGTGGTATGTGGGTGGTGGGTGGTGTGTCATGGTGGGTGGTGAGTTGTATGTGATGGTGGGTGATGTGTGGCAGGGTGGTGTGTAGGTTTGATATGTGGCGGTGGGTGATTTGGTATGAGGTGGTGGGTTATGTGTGGTACGTGGTATGTGGGTGGTGGGTGGTGTGTCATGGTGGGTGGTGAGTTGTGTGTGATGGTGGGTGGTGTCATGGTGGGTGGTGTGGAAGTAATGGTGGGTGGTATGTGGGTGATGGGTTGTATGTAGGTGGTGGGTATGTGGGTGGTGGGTATGTGGGTGGTGGGTATGTGGGTGGTGAGTATGTGGGTGGTGGGTGGTGTGTCATGGTGGGTGGTGTGGAAGTAATGGTGGGTGGTAAGTGGGTGGGTGGTATGTGGGTGGTGGGTGGTATGTGGGTGGTGGGTATGTGAGTGGTGGGTATGTGGGTGATGGTGGGTGGTGTCATGGTGGGTGGTGTGGAAGTAATGGTGGGTGGTATGTGGGTGGTGGGTGGTATGTGGGTGGTGGGTATGTGGGTGGTGGGTATGTGGGTGCTGGGTGGTGTGATGGTGGGTGGTATATGGGTGGTGGGTGATGTGTTGTACGTGGTATGTGGGTGGTGGGTGGTGTGTCATGGTGGGTGGTGAGTTGTGTGTGATGGTGCGTGATGTGTGGCAGGGTGGTGTGTAGGTTTGATATGTGGCGGTGGGTGATTTGGTATGAGGTGGTGGGTTATGTGTGGTACGTGGTATGTGGGTGGTGGGTGGTGTGTCATGGTGGGTGGTGAGTTGTGTGTGATGGTGGGTGGTGTCATGGTGGGTGGTGTGGAAGTAATGGTGGGTGGTATGTGGGTGATGGGTTGTATGTGGGTGGTGGGTATGTGGGTGGTGGGTGGTGTGATGGTGGGTGGTATGTGGGTGGTGGGTGATGTGTGGCAGGGTGGTGTGTAGGTTTGATATGTGGCGGTGGGTGATTTGGTATGAGGTGGTGGGTTATGTGTGGTACGTGGTATGTGGGTGGTGGGTGGTGTGTCATGGTGGGTGGTGAGTTGTGTGTGATGGTGGGTGGTGTCATGGTGGGTGGTGTGGAAGTAATGGTGGGTGGTATGTGGGTGATGGGTTGTATGTGGGTGGTGGGTATGTGGGTGGTGGGTGGTGTGATGGTGGGTGGTATGTGGGTGGTGGGTGATGTGTGGCAGGGTGGTGTGTAGGTTTGATATGTGGCGGTGGGTGATTTGGTATGAGGTAGTGGGTTATGTGTGGTACGTGGTATGTGGGTGGTGGGTGGTGTGTCATGGTGGGTTTTGAGTTGTGTGTGATGGTGGGTGGTGTCATGGTGGGTGGTGTGGAGTAATGGTGGGTGGTATGTGGGTGATGGGTGGTATGTGGGTGGTGGGTATGTGGGTGGTGGGTATGCGGGTGGTGGGTGGTGTGATGGTGGGTGGTATGTGGGTGGTGGGTGATGTGTGGTACGTGGTATGTGGGTGGTGGGTGGTGTGTCATGGTGGGTGGTGTGGAAGTATTGGTGGGTGGTATGTGGGTGGTGGGTATGTGGGTGGTAGGTATGTGGGTGCTGGGTGGTGTGATGGTGGGTGGTATGTGGGTGTTGGGTGATGTGTGGTACGTGGTATGTGGGTGGTGGGTGATGTGTGGGTGGTGAGTTGTGTGTGATGGTTGGTGGTGTGTCATGGTGGGTGGTGTGGAAGTAATGGTGGGTGGTATGTGGGTGGTGGGTGGTATGTGGGTGGTGGGTATGTGGGTGGTGGGTATGTGGGTGGTGGGTGGTGTGATGGTGGGTGGTGTCATGGTGGGTGGTGTGTGGGTGGTGAGTTGTGTGTGATGGTGGGTGGTGTCATGGTGGGTGGTGTGGAAGTAATGGTGGGTGGTATGTGGGTGGTGGGTGGTATGTGGGTAGTGGGTATGTGGGTGGTGGGTATGTGGGTGCTGGGTGGTGTGATGGTGGGTGGTATGTGGGTGGTGGGTGATGTGTGGTACGTGGTATGTGGGTGGTGGGTGGTGTGTCATGGTGGGTGGTGAGTTGTATGTGATGGTGGGTGATGTGTGGCAGGGTGGTGTGTAGGTTTGATATGTGGCGGTGGGTGATTTGGTATGAGGTGGTGGGTTATGTGTGGTACGTGGTATGTGGGTGGTGGGTGGTGTGTCATGGTGGGTGGTGAGTTGTGTGTGATGGTGGGTGGTGTCATGGTGGGTGGTGTGGAAGTAATGGTGGGTGGTATGTGGGTGATGGGTTGTATGTGGGTGGTGGGTAAGTGGGTGGTGGGTATGTGGGTGGTGGGTATGTGGGTGGTGAGTATGTGGGTGGTGGGTGGTGTGTCATGGTGGGTGGTGTGGAAGTAATGGTGGGTGGTATGTGGGTGGTGGGTATGTGGGTGGTAGGTATGTGGGTGCTGGGTGGTGTGTCATGGTGGGTGGTGTGGAAGTAATGGTGGGTGGTATGTGGGTGGGTGGTATGTGGGTGGTGGGTGGTATGTGGGTGGTGGGTATGTGGGTGGTGGGTGATGTGTGGTACGTGGTATGTGGGTGGTGGGTGGTGTCATGGTGGGTGGTGTGGAAGTAATGGTGGGTGGTATGTGGGTGGTAGGTGGTATGTGGATGGTGGGTATGTGGTTGGTGGGTATGTGGGTGCTGGGTGGTGTGATGGTGGGTGGTATGTGGGTGGTGGGTGATGTGTGGTACGTGGTATGTGGGTGGTGGGTGATGTGTGCGTGGTGAGTTGTGTGTGATGGTGGGTGGTGTGTCATGGTGGGTGGTGTGGAAGTAATGGTGGGTGGTATGTGTGTGGTGGGTGGTATGTGGGTGGTGGGTATGTGGGTGGTGGGTATGTGGGTGGTGGGTGGTGTGATGGTGGGTGGTGTCATGGTGGGTGGTGTGTGGGTGGTGAGTTGTGTGTGATGGTGGGTGGTGTCATGGTGGGTGGTGTGGAAGTAATGGTGGGTGGTATGTGGGTGATGGGTGGTATGTGGGTGGTGGGTATGTGGGTGGTGGGTGGTGTGATGGTGGGTGGTATGTGGGTGGTGGGTGATGTGTGGTACGTGGTATGTGGGTGGTGGGTGGTGTGTCATGGTGGGTGGTGTGTGGGTGGTGGGTATGTGGGTGGTGGGTATGTGGGTTGTGGGTGGTGAGTTGTGTGTGATGGTGGGTGGTGTCATGGTGGGTGGTGTGGAAGTAATGGTGGGTGGTATGTGGGTGGTGGGTATATGGGTGTATGCGGTGTCGAAGGATTGAGGTGGAAAAGTACCGACGGTACAATTAAAAGTCCAAAGTCCAACCGTTATAATTTAATGGTTACACTGCACAACACACATATACAAAAGAAGGAAGAAGAGCACAGAAACAGTCAGAGTAAGCATAGAATGTCATAGGCGCGAGACAGAAGGAAAGAAACAACTTGATAGCAATTAGCGGTGCACACGTATATCAACTCATGCGATAGAAGCGGTACGGGTTTGTCGTCCAGCGATAAAATCACGACTGGCGGTCAGCTGTGTCGGTGCGTACCTGCATAGCGGTCATTAAAGGACGACCCAAAATGACGTCACGTAACCGACAGCTGGTTTGAACAAAAGCGTGCGGACCGCTAGTGTTATAAAAAATGAGGTCAGCGTCACTATATAAAAATAATAAATTTAATAGAATTTTATTTGTCTGTGTGTTGAACTATTTTGATATGTTATGTGTGTATATATATGTATGTGTTGTGTGTATATGTAGTGAATGAGTTGTGTGTATATGTGGTGAATGAGTTGTGTGTATATGTGGTGAATGAGTTGTGTGTATATGTGGTGAATGAGTTCCCCACATCACTCCCCCCCAGAGACCGTCCCTACGGGCGATAGTAATCTGGGAAACGGACCAGGCGACCTGATCGAGTTGTTCGAGCAGGACACTCTATGATTTGTGGTTCTTCCGTTGGAACCACATGAGGTGCGAATGTGTCTGAGACCAAATACGCTGGCTTTAAGCGATCTACAGACACTGACAGTTCTTTGCCCTTTACCATGATTCTAAAAACTTTGGTCCCTCTTTTCACGACCAAATATGGCCCGGAGTATGGTGGTTGGAGAGATCTTCGCAATGAGTCCTCCCTAAGGAATACATGACTCGAGGAAGCGAGGTCCTTATGCACGAAAATTTTATTCGTGGTATGGCGTGAAGCAGGAGCAGGGCGTAATTTTTGAGCAAAAGAACGTAGGCGAGTCACGAACGATGCGACATCCGTAATGTCGTCTCCTACCCTAGGATCGAGGAATTCACCTGGGAGTCTTAATGGTTCGCCATAAACGAGCTCTGCGGAGGAGGCTTGGAAATCATCCTTTACAGCGCTTCGGATACCAAGGAGGACCAGTGGTAGTGATTCCGTCCAATTTTCATCCGCGTGACACATAATCGCCGACTTAAGTTGTCGGTGGAAGCGTTCCACCATGCCGTTACTTGCTGGATGGTAGGCGGTGGTTCGATGATGATGGAACCCGGCTATCTTGGATAGATACTGGGACAGCGTGGAGTCAAATTGTCGGCCGCGGTCTGTGACAATATCTATCGGACAGCCAAAACGGGATATCCACCCAGAAAGCAAAGTTCTGCCAACGGTCTCGGCAGTGATATCCGCTATGGGGATTGCTTCCGGCCATCTGGTGAAGCGGTCTACGGCCGTTAGGCAATATCTGAACCCTTGTGATATGGGTAATGGCCCTATTAGGTCGATGTGCACGTGGGTGAACCTAGCTCGAGGGAGCTCGAATGTGCCTAAGGGTGCGAACACGTGTCGCGTTATCTTGGCACGCTGGCAGGCCAAACATGTTTGTGCCCATTGACGACAGTCTTTGCGGACGCCTGGCCAGACGTAACGCTGGGAAACCAATTTCGCGGTAGCGTTTGCGCCAGGATGGCTAAGGTTGTGCAAGCTATCAAAGATCTGCCGTCGAAAAGGTTTTGTCACGAAAGGTCTTGGTGACGAAGTGCTCATGTCGCAATATAGTGGAAGCGGGCTATCATCGATTGCTATTTTTTCAAGACGGAGTGATGATTCACCGTTAAGAAAATTCGCTAACTCCGAATCTAATGATTGGGATTTAGCGAGGGCTTGGTTGGAGATTGGATTTTGCAGTTCATCCACGCGTGACAAGGTGTCAGCAACGACATTGTCCTTACCAGCGATATGTCGTATGTCCGTGGTGAACTGCGAGATATAGTCTAAATGTCTATGCTGACGGGGTGAAGCATTACTTTTCCTTTCGTGGAAGGCGTAAAGCAATGGCTTGTGGTCAGTATAGACTATAAAGTGTCGTGCTTCCAACATGTGCCGAAAATGCTTGATCCCCTCGTATATCGCTAGTAGCTCGCGATCGTAAGGCGAATATTTTTGCTGCGCGGGGCTCAATTTTCGGGAGAAGAAAGCGAGAGGTTGCCAGGCGCCTTGCTTTTGCTGCTGCAATACTGCCCCCATGGCCAGGTCGGATGCGTCTGTAACAAGAGCTAGTCGGGCCTGGACATCCGGGTGCGCTAGTAATGCAGCATTACAAAGGCTCTCTTTACACTGGTTAAATGCTTTGAGAGTATCTTCGGTGAATTCGACTGGATGTGAGCCTTTAACCGAACCACTAAGTAGCTTGTTTAGAGGGGCCTGGATCTTGGCAGCGTGCGGTATGAAGCGCCGGTAAAAGTTAATCATTCCCAGAAAACGCCTTAACTGTTTGACAGTTTTAGGCGCTGGGAATTGTTTTATAGCTTGGACTTTAGTGTCCAATGGTTTAGTGCCAGCCTCTGATATGTGATACCCGAGAAATGTCACTTCCTTGGCGCCAAAAATGCATTTGGATGGGTTTATCAGCATGCCGTACCTGCTCATCCTGTCAAATAGTTCGCGGAGGTGGATTTCATGATCGGCCTCAGTTTTAGAAAAAATAAGAAAGTCGTCCAGGTACGGGTATACGAAGTCTAGTCCACGTGTCATCTCGTCCACCAGTCTCTGAAATGTTTGGCCTGCGTTCCTGAGGCCAAAGGTCATAAATGGGAACTCATACAGGCCAAACGGGGTGGTGATAGCGGTTTTCGGGATATCGTCTATATAAACAGGGACCTGGTTGTACGCTTTCACCAAGTCAATTGTTGAAAAAATCTGACAGCCTGAGATGTTATGGGTGAAGTCGTGTATGTGACGGATGGGATATACATCTGGGATTGTACGGGCGTTTAACTTACGGTAATCTCCGCATGGACGCCACCCGTTGTCCTTCTTCGCTGCTAAGTGTAGCGGCGATGACCACGAACTCTCGGAGGGTCGAGCCGTTCCGTTCGCGAGCATAAGCTCAAACTCGCGTTTCGCGATTTTGAGCTTGTCCGGAGCTAGCCTGCGTGGGGAACAAGAAATCGGGGGGCCAGGGGTCGTGCGTATGTGATGGATTGTACTGTGTGTGGGAGTATGTGGTGTGCCAGATGGTCGGGTGATGTCGGGGTACTCTGCTAGTATGGCGTGGTACCTCGATGCGCCGTTGAATACCTTTACGGACAAACAATTACATAAGTTGTCGATACACACAGTTGCTATCGTGGACAATGAGGTGAGATTGTCTATAAGTCTCCTATTACGAATATCAACTGCAAGGTTATAATAATTTAAAAAATCTACACCTATAATTGCCTTGGTTACATCGGCAACCGTAAAACGCCAAGGTAAATCTCGGCGCAAACCTAGATTTAGATTGAGGTTAATATAGCCGTATGTGTTGATGATACTCCCATTGGCTGCTGAGAGCTGGTAGTCCGTCTTCTGCCGTCGCTCGCCTACCGCCGATCGGGGGAAAACGCAGAGGTCGCTGCCGGTGTCGATGAGGAACTTGATCTTCGTCCTGTGGTCGGTGACAAAAAGGCGACTTGAGGTGGGACTGGGGCAATCGTTCGTCGCGTTCACCGATTGCCCTGAGAGTTTCCCGCGTTAGTAAAGTCGCACGGTTTAAGGCATTTTGTTGCTTCGTGCCCAAACCGTTGGTGGTACCAGCAGACCGGGTACTTGCGATAGCTGGACATGGAACGCTTCGTCGATGTTGATGGACTTCGGTTTTTGAAAGGCGATGTTCGGTGCTGAGTGCGATGTCGAGGACGAGGCTGCCTGCTCAATTGAGTTGTTAGGTCCTTAACCATTCTTCGCAACTCAGCGATTTCTTCGGCCATAGCTGTCATGCTGAGTCCGGAGGCAGAAGTGGAAGCGACGTATTGGGTCGGTGTTGCGATATCCTGTACACGGTCCGCTAAATCAGCCAACGTCTCTAACGAACTTTGCGGCTGTGACGCTAAAATGGTCTGAACATTGTTGGGTAGTCGGCTGCACCATATAGTTCGGAGGAAATCTTCGGGAACGTTCTGTCCGGCCAGGTTCTGTAGATGTCTCAGGAACTGTGACGGCTTGCGATCTCCGAGCTCCTCATGTGTCAGCAATTGTTTGACTTTCCGCTCTTGTGAAGCCGATAGCCTTTTGATAAGCTCTGTCCTGAGTTTTTCATATTTATTAGAAGCCGGGGGTGCAAGTAACACGTCTTTAATTTCTCGGGAATACGTGTGGTCAAGGTGACCGATTACAAAATTGAATTTGGCGTGGTCACTGGTTATACCCGCGTTCTCAAAAAGTGCTTCTATTTGCACAAACCAAAGCTCGGGATCATCCGGCCAGAATGCTGGGAGTCTGATGTTGACGTTACAAGTCTCGGAAGGTCCGTCATTACTCACGCGCTTCATCATGCGAGGTTTGCGCCTGGTCACCTTGTCACTGGGTTGAGACCCGCATGATTTCACTGAGTCGCTGCTGTCGGACATAGCTTACTCGGGATGATCTTCGGCGTCTTCAGTCGGGGTCACCAGTTATGGGTGTATGCGGTGTCGAAGGATTGAGGTGGAAAAGTACCGACGGTACAATTAAAAGTCCAAAGTCCAACCGTTATAATTTAATGGTTACACTGCACAACACACATATACAAAAGAAGGAAGAAGAGCACAGAAACAGTCAGAGTAAGCATAGAATGTCATAGGCGCGAGACAGAAGGAAAGAAACAACTTGATAGCAATTAGCGGTGCACACGTATATCAACTCATGCGATAGAAGCGGTACGGGTTTGTCGTCCAGCGATAAAATCACGACTGGCGGTCAGCTGTGTCGGTGCGTACCTGCATAGCGGTCATTAAAGGACGACCCAAAATGACGTCACGTAACCGACAGCTGGTTTGAACAAAAGCGTGCGGACCGCTAGTGTTATAAAAAATGAGGTCACCGTCACTATATAAAAATAATAAATTTAATAGAATTTTATTTGTCTGTGTGTTGAACTATTTTGATATGTTATGTGTGTATATATATGTATGTGTTGTGTGTATATGTAGTGAATGAGTTGTGTGTATATGTGGTGAATGAGTTGTGTGTATATGTGGTGAATGAGTTGTGTGTATATGTGGTGAATGAGTTCCCCACAGGTATGTGGGTGCTGGGTGGTGTGATGGTGGGTGGTATGTGGGTGGTGGGTGATGTGTGGTACGTGGTATGTGGGTGGTGGGTGGTGTGTCATGGTGGGTGGTGAGTTGTGTGTGATGGTGGGTGATGTGTGGCAGGGTGGTCTGTAGGTTTGATATGTGGCGGTGGGTGATTTGGTATGAGGTGGTGGGTTATGTGTGGTACGTGGTATGTGGGTTGTGGGAAGTGTGTCATGGTGGGTGGTGAGTTGTGTGTGATGGTGGGTGGTGTCATGGTGGGTGGTGTGGAAGTAATGGTGGGTGGTATGTGGGTGATGGGTGGTATGTGGGTGGTGGGTATGTGGGTGGTGGGTGGTGTGATGGTGGGTGGTATGTGGGTGGTGGGTGGTGGGTAGTATGTGGGCTGTGGGTATGTGGGTGGTGGGTATGTGGGTGGTGGGTGGTGTGATGGTGGGTGGTGTCATGGTGGGTGGTGTGTGGGTGGTGAGTTGTGTGTGATGGTGGGTGGTGTCATGGTGGGTTGTGTGGAAGTAATGGTGGGTGGTATGTGGGTGATGGGTGGTATGTGGGTGGTGGGTGGTGTGATGGTGGGTGGTATGTGGGTGGTGGGTGATGTGTGGTACGTGGTATGTGGGTGGTGGGTGGTGTGTCATGGTGGGTGGTGTGTCATGGTGGGTGGTGTGTGGGTGGTGGGTATGTGGGTGGTGGGTATGTGGGTGGTGGGTGGTGAGTTGTGTGTGATGGTGGGTGGTGTCATGGTGGGTGGTGTGGAAGTAATGGTGGGTGGTATGTGGGTGGTGGGTATGCGGGTGCTGGGTGGTGTGATGGTGGGTGGTATGTGGGTGGTGGGTGATGTGTGGTACGTGGTATGTGGGATGTGGGTGGTGTGTCATGGTGGGTGGTGAGTTGTGTGTGATGGTGGGTGATGTGTGGCAGGGTGGTGTGTAGGTTTGATATGTGGCGGTAGGTGATTTGGTATGAGGTGGTGGGTTATGTGTGGTACGTGGTATGTGGGTGGTGGGTGGTGTCATGGTGGGTGGTGAGTTGTGTGTGATGGTGGGTGGTGTCATGGTGGGTGGTGTGGAAGTAATGGTGGGTGGTATGTGGGTGATGGGTGGTATGTGGGTGGTGGGTATGTGGGTGGTGGGTGGTGTGATGGTGGGTGGTATGTGGGTGGTGGGTGGTGGGTGGTATGTGGGCTGTGGATATGTGGGTGGTGGGTATGTGGGTGGTGGGTGGTGTGATGGTGGGTGGTGTCATGGTGGGTGGTGTGTGGGTGGTGAGTTGTGTGTGATGGTGGGTGGTGTCATGGTGGGTTGTGTGGAAGTAATGGTGGGTGGTATGTGGGTGATGGGTGGTATGTGGGTGGTGGGTATGTGGGTGGTGGGTGGTGTGATGGTGGGTGGTATGTGGGTGGTGGGTGATGTGTGGTACGTGGTATTCGGGTGGTGGGTGGTGTGTCATGGTGGGTGGTGTGTGGGTGGTGGGTATGTGGGTGGTGGGTATGTGGGTGGTGGGTGGTGAGTTGTGTGTGATGGTGGGTGGTGTCATGGTGGGTGGTGTGGAAGTAATGGTGGGTGGTATGTGGATGGTTGGTATGTGGGTGCTGGGTGGTGTGATGGTGGGTGGTATGTGGGTGGTGGGTGATGTGTGGTACGTGGTATGTGGGTGGTGGGTGGTTTGTCATGGTGGGTGGTGGGTTGTGTGTGATGGTGGGTGATGTGTGGCAGGGTGGTGTGTAGGTTTGATATGTGGCGGTGGGTGATTTGGTATGAGGTGGTGGGTTATGTGTGGTACGTGGTATGTGGGTGGTGGGTGGTGTGTCATGGTGGGTGGTGAGTTGTGTGTGATGGTGGGTGGTGTCATGGTGGGTGGTGTGGAAGTAATGGTGGGTGGTATGTGGGTGATGGGTGGTATGTGGGTGGTGGGTATGTGGGTGGTGGGTATGTGGGTGGTGGGTATGTGGGTGGTGGGTGGTGTGATGGTGGGTGGTATGTGGGTGGTTGGTGGTATGTGGGTTGTGGGTGGTATGTGTTTCGGTTGAGTCTGCGATCCAGCAGCCGGATAGATGTTGAAAATGAAAAACTCCCTTTTTGTGTTTGACAAACGTTTACTTCACAGACTAACTATTTTTTATATCATATGCGACGTGATTTTATTACAAAATGGCGGTTTTAAAACTAGATGGTTTTTGAACTAGATGGCGTTGTGCCTAAACATGCCGGCCGCCTTGGAAGAACAATCTTCCAACTGCTGATGACTACATCGTTCGGAGTCAGTTTTCATTCGGTGGACACAGGAAGTGGGCAAATCTTGGAACAGGCGCGTTTGATGATTCCTTTTGCAGTGCGAATTTCAGCAACCCTTGAAACTCCATCTTTTCCGGGAAATAAACGGATAATCCTCCCCATTTTCCATCTTAATGGGGGAACGTTGTCTTCCTTTATTAATACCAGGCTGTTGTAGGCGATGTCGTCTCGGCTGGCCACCCACTTGGTTCGCCGTTGAAGCTCTGAAATATATTCTTTGGACCAGCGTGTCCAGAAGTGTTGACGCAGTTGCTCGAGCCGCTCATATCGCACCAGACGAGTGGAGGTCACCATGGTCAGATCCTCGGACACAGGCGCAGTTAACGGCCGGCCGATAAGGAAATGAGCTGGTGTGAGAGGGGTATAATCATTAGGATCGGTGGAAAGAGGTGACATGGGACGGGAATTCAAGACTGCTTCGATCTGCGTCAATACCGTACTGAACTCTTCAAATGTTAATTTAGCGTCGCCTACAACCCGTCTTAAATGATGTTTACATGACTTTACACCTGCCTCCCATAAACCACCAAAATGAGGCGCATAAGGCGGTATGTATTTAAAACGAATATTATTACTACTAGCAAATTCTAATATATTGTTACTATTCTTAAATATAACGGACAATTCTTTTTCTGCTCCTACGATTTTTTTTCCGTTATCAGAATATATTTGATAAGGTTTACCGCGCCGTGAGATAAAGCGTTTAAGTGCCAATATGTAGTCTTGTGTGGACAACGAACCAACCAACTCTAAGTGCACCGCGCGAGTGGTGAAACATACAAACAAACAAATGTAACCTTTTATTAAAGTTGAGCCTCTTCCTCTTCGGTTCAAAACGAACACAGGCCCAGCATAATCTACACCACATTTAATAAATGGAAAGGTTGATTCCAGGCGTTCGGATGGTAAATTACCCATGAGTGGAGTTAAGGCTTTTCCCTTCATGCGAGTGCAAGTCACGCATTTATGAACTACTTGCCGAGCTAAATTACGCGCTCCCAGGATCCACCATCTATCAGGCATGGAAGAAACAAGAAGCTGAGGACCAGCATGAAGTAATCTTTTGTGCTCATATGCACATAACAACCACGTAAAACGATGCGCAGCAGACAACAACACAGGGTGTTTTTTATCGTAACTAAACTGGGAATTGCACAATCTACCCCCTACTCGGATTATATTGTTCTTATCTACAAACATATTAAGTCCTGAAGCTCTATGAATACGCTTATCGTTTTTTTGAACTAATCGCGTCAGTGATTGTACAGAGTTTGTTATCTCACTTACAGTCAATAAACCGGTTTTGCGCGCTTCTCCACTGCGCGGTGTGCGTGCATTATGTATAAAGCGCAACACGTATGCATATGTTCTTTGTAAACGATTAAAGCAAGAAAATCTATCAAAGATAAATGTGGTATCCGAATCTACAGAAACAAAAGTTAATGCAGTATGTTTTAAATCTGGTAATTCATCATCACTACAAATATGTTCATCACACGATTTTGTCCGCCAACTCGACGTCGGGTCGCGAAGAAAAGTAGGGCCGCACCACCACAAACTTAAATTATTGTCCCTTAACGCATCAAAATAAACACCGCGAGACAACAAGTCAGCAGGGTTCTCATTGCCTTTAATATGTCGCCAAATTGAATTACTTGTTAATTCGTTTATTTGCACAACCCTATTTTGAACAAAGGTTTTCAATTGATGTGGTGACATACGAAGCCACCCTTGTACTATAGTGGAGTCAGTCCAAAAATACACTTTATCAAATTTTAAGTTTAATGAATTACTGATTTTATTATATAACTTTGCTCCAACTAATGCTCCACATAGTTCAAGGCGTGGAATGGTAACAGTTTTTATAGGGGCGACTTTACCCTTGGCGCACAATAATCGGACCGTAGCTGGCGAATCATCACTATTATTATACGAACGTATATATGCACATGCACCGTATGCCACCTGCGACGCGTCGGTGCAAATATGCAATTCTTTATGTTGAATATTTTCTCCTAATACATAACGAGGGACGCTTATCTCGGGCAAATATTTAACGGTGTGCACAAACTTATGCCAAATGGACGCAATATTGCTTGGGACCTCGTCATCCCAATCAATTTTGCTCAACCACAACTGCTGTAATAATATTTTGGCCGTAGTAATAGCCGGGGCGACTAATCCCAGTGGATCATAGATTTGTGAAATAACTGACGTAATTAATCGTTTAGTAATAATTTTATCACTTTGACACGTGTTTAAATCAGTAGTAAAATATAATTTATCGATTTTATTGGACCACCCCAAACCCAGTGTTTTAGACTGGCAATATTCACCTATGCTTAAATCCTTACTGGTTTCCGGAGTCACAACAGAGTTAAAAGTCCATTTCCGTAAAGGTAAACAACCGCTTTGTAATACTTTAGATATTTTATTACAAATATTTAATAAAACGTCTAGTTGATCGTGCCCCGTAATGAGATCGTCGACGTAAAAGTCTTCATTGATTACGCGCGCAATGACGTCATCGCCACATTCATCCGACAGCTGTTTTAAGCACCGAATACTAAGGTATGGGGCAGACGCGGTCCCATAGGTAACCGTGTTCAACCTATAAACGAGAAGAGGCTTACTACTATGCGTTCGCCACAAAATCAGCTGTAAGTTTCGTTGATCAGGTTGAATTGATATCTGTCGGTACATTTTCTCAACATCTGCACATGCGACATATCGATATTGCCGGAATCGGAGCAAAATGGAGAAAATGTCATTTTGCAATGTAGGCCCCACGTGTTGAATATCATTTAGTGATGTATTGCTAGTCGTAGTTGCACTAGCGTCAAAAACTACGCGTAACTTTGTTGTCATACTACTTTCCCTATAAACACCATGATGAGGCATAATGTAATACGGTTTAGGTACAACTTCAATGTTGTCTGATAAAAGAGTCATGTGCCCTAATTGTTCGTATTCTCGCATAAATTCAAAATAAAGTTTTTTATATTGTGGTGAACGCTCAAATTTATTTTCTAATGACAAAAACCTATTTTTTGCACTATTATATGGATCGCCCAACACGTCAGGCGATTGTTTCAAGGGCATTCTTACCGAGAACCTACCTTGTTTATCGCGTTGAGTAGTTTCATTAAACAACTTCTCGCATATTTTTTCTTCTGAAGAGAAAACACGAGGAATACTTATTTCCTCAATTTCCCAAAACTTACGTAATTGCGAATCAATCTGGGTAAAATTGCATTGCACTGCAGTTTTATTTAAGGCACGTATATGTTTATTTTATGACTGCCTCGGTGGCGTAGTGGTACTACGGTATGATTGCAAAGCCGAGGTCTCAGGTTCGAATCCCGGGTCGGGCAAAGTGATATTGGATTTTTCTATTCATTATTAGCCCGGAGTCAGGAATTTGTGCCCGATATGGCGATAGGCTCGCCCCCTATCACATCGTGGGACGGAATATACAAGGCGAAACGTGGGTGTTCTAGTAGCACCTCTGCCTACCCCTTCTGGGAAAAAGGCGTGTGGTTATGTATGTATGTATGTATATGTTTATTATTATAAACAGGACCGGATATAATCCAACCCAATTTCGTATCTTGTAGGCATGGACCGTGCTCTAGCATTATTTTATTCTCATTCAATAAAAACCAGAATAAGTCCGCGCCCAACAATATATCGATCTCTGCCGAGATATTAAACGAAGGATCGGCGAGTTTAATATAACTAGGTATGCACATAGAATCACAATTTAAGTTTACCGCAGGCAAGCGCGAAGTGATTTTCGGCATTACTAAACAATGTAAATCGGTCTCAAACTCGCATAATTTTGAACGTATATTAATTTGATTGGCTTGTGAGATAGTTTCTCCTACTCCGCTAATACGTATCGTGGACTGTATAATAGGTATATTTAAACGTTTACATAAGTTCTCCGTTACAAAAGAATTTTGACTGCCACTATCAAGCAACGCACGAGCTGTATGATAGTTATTATCCGAATCCGCTATTTCAATTAAAGCAGTTGACAGCAAAACTGTCTGCAATACTTTTGTATTTACGCCGGTAAATGCATTACGCTTGGAGTTAACAATATGATCAGCTGTTCCGCTTACGCAGTGCGAGACAGATGACTGTGTTAACGTATAATTATTGTTAACTGACGATTGTGGCGCCGCGTTTGTATTGATATCATTATCAACATGCAGTAACGTGTTATGTTTTTGATGGCATAACTTACAGGGGCCGAAAACACACTCTTTTATTGTGTGGCTACCTGTTCGTATACAATTTTGACATATACCTTTCGATGTCACAAATTGCGACCTATCTTTTATCGACATATTAAGAAAATTCGCACATGTATATAGGGGATGACTACCATTGCATAACCGACATGTATAATTGTTACGTTTATTCTGATTACCCGGCATTGTACATTTATAACTATTCGTGTGTTGTGCATTGGAATGTTTTGTATAATTGTATGATGTTTTTGACTCATTTTTTGTTTGGAAATGCGTAGTGTTACTTCTGGTATTCGATTTTATCATGTCTAACATGTCCGCCCTATTTCTTAAAAATGTAAGCAAATCGTCTAGTTTTACAGAGTTGCAATCTTTACGCGAATCCGAAACTAAAGTACCTTTATAAGTTTCCCATTCCCGCTCAGTGGCCGTATCTAATTTGGTAACTATTAAATACACTATCAACGTGTCCCATGAATCGGTGGGTTCCTTCAGAGAATTGAGTGCACGTAGATTACGTAACACGGTATCAATTAATTTTCGGATTTGCGCCGCAGATTCTTTAATGAGTGTTTGGGCGGAAAAAAATGACTTCACATGGTTTTGTACAAGTAATCTATTATTATGAAATCTATTCTCGAGCAACTCCCAAGCATGTGTATAATTAGTGGCCGTAAATTCCAATGCACTAATCACTTGTAACGCAGATCCACTGAGTGAGGATTTTAAATAATGAAATTTCTGAATTGAATCTAGATCTTGGCGTTCATGTATCATAGTTACATACGAGTTTCTAAACTCCAACCACTGATCGTATGACCCGTCGAAGGCAGACAACTTTATTTGTGGTAATTTAACACATATATTTTTACCCAAAGTGCACTGAGAGGATTTCGATTCGTTGTGTTCATCTTCGTTTATTAAACATTTTGCAACTGCCGTAATCGAATAATATTGACACTCAAACGTATCTCTGTATTCTAACTGAGCTAATAAATCATCTTCGTCTACACTACGTTCAATTTTTGATTGAATATTATTAAACTCTTGAAAGAAAATGGATGCCGCTTGTATTCGCATTTCTACTTGAGTTTTACCGACGTGATCTAAACATGACTTTTCAATTTTGTTAATAAAATTTTCAAAAAGTGTTAATCTACCTTTGATCGCACCGCGTCGTTTTTTAAGATCACTGATATTAAATTTGCACTCATCGTCACTCATTTTGGCGGTACATAAAGACACAGGTACTTACAAGTCGTGTAACCTCTGTGCGCTGATTATGCAGATCGAACCACTGGAAACGTATAAGTACGATATTAGCACAGAACGAATAAGGGAGGGATAGAGGAGTGATGGATAACCTGACCGTTGCTGGCTGATGCTCAGATGCTGACACCAAGTTTCTCCACTTGCTTCGTATTCTCCGGCCACACCTTGACTGGTTTCTTGCTGCTGATTTTACGATAAATCCGTTTCGAAGGTCCAATGTTTCGGTTGAGTCTGCGATCCAGCAGCCGGATAGATGTTGGAAATGAAAAAAAACTCCCTTTTTGTGTTTGACAAACGTTTACTTCACAGACTAACTATTTTTTATATCATATGCGACGTGATTTTATTATAAAATGGCGGTTTTAAAACTAGATGGTTTTTGAACTAGATGGCGTTGTGCCTAAACAGTATGTGGGTGGTGGGTGGTGTGATGGTGGGTGGTGTCATGGTGGGTGGTGTGTGGGTGGTGAGTTGTGTGTGATGGTGGGTGGTGTCATGGTGGGTGGTGTGGAAGTAATGGTGGGTGGTATGTGGGTGATGGGTGGTATGTGGGTGGTGGGTATGTGGGTGGTGGGTATGTGGGTGGTGGGTGATGTGTGGTACGTGGTATGTGGGTGGTGGGTGGTGTGTCATGGTGGGTGGTGAGTTGTGTGTGATGGTGGGTGATGTGTGGCAGGGTGGTGTGAAGGTTTGATATGTGGCGGTGGGTGATTTGGTATGAGGTGGTGGGTTATGTGTGGTACGTGGTATGTGGGTGGTGGGTGGTGTGTCATGGTGGGTGGTGAGTTGTGTGTGATGGTGGGTGGTGTCATGGTGGGTGGTGTGGAAGTAATGGTGGGTGGTATGTGGGTGATGGGTGGTATGTGGGTGGTGGGTATGTGGGTGGTGGGTGGTGTGATGGTGGGTGGTATGTGGGTGGTGGGTGGTGGGTGGTATGTGGGCTGTGGGTATGTGGGTGGTGGGTATGTGGGTGGTGGGTGGTGTGATGGTGGGTGGTGTCATGGTGGGTGGTGTGTGGGTGGTGAGTTGTGTGTGATGGTGGGTGGTGTGGAAGTAATGGTGGTTGGTATGTGGGTGATGGGTGGTATGTGGGTGGTGGGTGGTGTGATGGTGGGTGGTATGTGGGTGGTGGGTGATGTGTGGTACGTGGTATGTGGGTGGTGGGTGGTGTGTCATGGTGGGTGGTGTGTGGGTGGTGGGTATGTGGGTGGTGGGTATGTGGGTGGTGGGTGGTGAGTTGTGTGTGATGGTGGGTGGTGTCATGGTGGGTGGTGTGGAAGTAATGGTGGGTGGTATGTGGGTGGTGGGTATGTGGGTGCTGGGTGGCGCCCCGCTATTTGATACGATGGGTCTCCCTTTGTCAGTTATATGTAGGTGTAGGGGGATCTTCCGGAGGGGCAGGAATTCCACATAGCAATGCTTTCATCCGCACCTCGTCGGCCCCCCTGGGTAGTGTTAATGGATTGATGTGTGTGTGAATGTGGTTAGTTAGGTGTGTGGTCGCAGGAGTAGGGTTCTGATGGGTTTCAATAAACTTTATTTGCTTAAGCTAAGTGGTGGAATCAGTCTCCAGATTTTATGCAAGTACACTTGGTAGTGCCTTCCCTGGAGGTGGGAGTGGCAATGCTACCAAGTCACCTGCTCACAATTTTCTACGATATCTCTATTTTACATCTTCACAGATATGTCTTATATTACAATTATGGTTGGGGGCACAAGGTGCCCGCAACTGTAGTTTATATAAGCAGAAAATTATAAATAAGAAACAATGCTATATCTAGTCAGTAATAAGGTTAGGTTGCCTTATATCAATTAATTATACAATCTTAAACTATGCGTGAGTCTTATAGGTATTAGACCATTATAGCTATTAACACTAGAATTATAATAATACAAATAATAAAAGAAAATACAATCTTACAAACTAAGTTACACTTGTAATATAAGTTAGATTAACTAGATTACACAGTGATTAAGTCCAAAGTGTTACAGTTTCAGTTTTTATGTACTATTGAAGTCCTTTAGTTTACTGTAAATACATACAACAAGTTCTATAAAGGAACTGAGGGCTTTCTCCTTTCGAGCAAGTTCAGTAACTTTATATGGTGATACATTGAGTCGACCGCAGACCATTTCATGTCTAAGGCGCAACGCTCCATAGCGTGGGCATTTCTCCAGTAGATGGTCCGGGGTTTGGATAGTGGTGTCATCACAAGGACACGTATTATTAGGCGATAGATTAAAACGGTGGAGATAGGACCTATGAGCGCCGTGCCCGGTAAGATACTGTGTTAAATAGAAATTTGGTGTTGTTTTCTTCCACAAACTCCCGATGTCCCCGAGGTTTGGGAAGAACGTCCTAGTGCGTTGGCCCTGTTGAGCGCTTTCGTAGCGCGACTGCCAGGTATTCAGGCTAGACCTGCGAGCGCATTTTTTCACATACGATGCAGGAATACAGAGGTAGTCCGGCGAGCGGTGCAATGTAGTGGCGGAGTTCGCCGCCTGATCGGCCAACTCATTACCCTGTATTCCCGCGTGGCCCCTGACCCAAGATATCTCGATGTTGCCTATTGTTTTGTACTTGAAGAGGGTTTTGTGGATGTGGGATACAATAGGATTCGTGTTGCTTCTGTTTTGGATTGCGGCTAGAGAAGAGAGAGAGTCGGTTAAAATCTGTACATCGAGATATCTCCGATCAGAAGCCCACAAGGTTGCGTGTAGAATCGCAAGCAGTTCCGCCTGAAAAACCGTACAGCAATCGTGCAACTTAAGTTTACGCGTGGTGATCGTGGCTTTTTCCCCACCGGGGTCAAAGCACACGAAAGCGGCTCCCACCTTTCCATCGTCCTGTTTGCTGCCGTCGGTATAAATGTGTGCTGCGGTGCGGCGTAATACCTTGTTTACATCGTCCTTGTTGGATGAGGCTATCAGTGGGGTGGTAATTCTGTCAGCGGGGTGTAGCAAAAGGTGCACGGGAGTGGGGCGTTCGAGAGGTATATCACTAGGGAGAAAATCGGTGGTTCCGGTCAATCGGGCGACCTCGACTTTATGAATTTCTAGGACCCGTAGGTCCATAGGGATAAATTGCGCCAGTGCTAGGGCGGCGGAGGTAGAGACGGTACAATACGCGCGTATGGCCTTGATGGCAAAGCCGCGCTGCATGCTCAGCAGCATGCGGCGGACATACTTTTTCGCAGCCACGTGCCCCCATACGCCAGCCGCATAGGTGATTATAGGCACGATAACATGGTCGTGAATGGTTTGCACGTTTTCTGTGTGCATACCCCAAAGGGGTTTAGCATACAGACACAGTTTATTGAATATATTTGTTGCCTTGTCAATAGCGTGGCGCACGTGACCGCGAAACGTCAACCTCTCGTCGAGCACAACTCCGAGGAGCTTAATGCTCGGCGAGAAGCCGACACGATGTCCGTCCATGCTAAGCCGAGCGGACTTTGCTTTAGGTGTGAATGCTATAGCCTGTGTTTTCCCAGCCCCGAACACAAGCTTCACACTTCTTCCCCACGCTGCGATGTCGGTGAGCGCGCTGTTAATTCTATTTTCTAGTACGTTAACTTCCGGGGCGGACGCGATGAGAAGCACATCGTCCGCGTACGCTTGTAGGTGACAACCCGGCGGCAAAGGTCTGTCAAGAAGTTCGTCGAGGATAATGTTCCAAAGCACGGGCCCACAAGTGGACCCTTGTATGCACCCTTTGGACATACTCTTGGCCACCCGCGACCCCGCATAGTCCAGAGTTACGCTACGATCCGCGATGTAGCTGCGAATAAGCCCGAAGATGTTAGTCGGGCATTCTATTGCTCTGAGCCTATGCAAGAGTGCGGGCCACCAAGCGTTGTCAAAGGCCGCCTTGATGTCTAACGACACCGCGGCGACCAGGTGTTTTTGTGCTTTGGCTCCCTCGACGAACCTCAGGGCAGTGTTGATGGCGGCGGTGGTATTAGTTTGCTCGCGAAAGCCGAACTGATACAGATTCGCTTTGCCATGTTTTGCCGCCTTGTATGTCACCCTTTTTATAAATAGCTTTTCGAGAAGCTTCCCAAAAACTGGCAATAGTCCGATTGGCCGGAACGCACCGATTGAGTTATAATCCGTTTTACCGGGTTTGGGTATGATACGGACGTACGCCTCCTTCCACTGTCGAGGAAAGTGTTGAAGCGCTAGGCATCGGTTGAAAATATCGGTCATTAAATCGGGGTAAGATTTTATAAAATTTTTGCATATATCTGAGGTGAGTCCGTCTAGTCCTGGTGCCTTTTTCGGGTTCATGGAGCTTATGTGCTCCAACACCTCCCCAACAGAGAAAGGAGGGTCGTCCGGCGTGTTTGGCGTGAGTTCGCTCTGCGCCCGCAGACGCCGGTGGCTTTGTTCGGTGTCCGGGCCGTCGTCGGGGTAGAAGTGTCGCAGCAAAGCCGCGGCCGTTTCCTCCCCTTCGACGGTGAACCGGTCGCCGATTTTAAGCGTCGCCGGCGGCCTGCGAGGTGCGGCCTCTTTGAGCAGTCGGTTGGTGAGCGACCACACGTTTTCCCTGGTCTGTAGTTCGCAAAACTCGCGAAAGTTTTGCGTTGACGCGGCTCTTAGTTCTTGGGCGTAAATGGTTTTTGTTTTGCGTAACTCGTCGACCAGGGAGCCCGGCGGCCGCCCACGCCTAACAGCGGTGTGTAAGCGACGGTGTAGGTCGATGACCTCACGTTTGCGAGACTCAAGGGCCTCCGACCACCACGGAGGTCTGAATTTCGCGCCACCCTTTTTAGTTGGCATAGACTCGCTGCAGGCTGTGTGTAGCATGTGTGTGATCGTGTCGATGGTGTGTTCGAGTTGTTGTGTGTTAAGTGTATGTATGTCCATTTCCAACACCTCCGACTCAGCAAACTGAGTGTGTAGGGAGTCTTGGAATTGTGCCCAGTTAGCCTTTTCGCTTTTATAGCGAAAGGTGGACGATGTGTTTGGTGTGGGTGTTAGTGTGTTTACTCCAATATTGACCCGAAACGCAATGGCGTTGTGTTGTGAGTGTGTGCATAGTGTTAAGTCAACCCGCCACTCTCGGACGGCGTCGAAGATGTCATATGACGCCAGAGTTATGGACGAGCGTACTCGTCCATGAGTGACGGTCTCAAAAGTGGGGGTTGTACCCGTGTTACATATGTGTAAGTCGTTGGCACAGGCCAACTCCACTACACTGTTACCGCGGGGATTAGCGACGGGGCCGCCCCACAAGGGGTGCCACCCGTTAAAATCCCCGCCGAGTATAATGGAGCCGCCCCGAGCCGACTTGAGAAATGTGTCTATGTGTTGTAGAGTGTCGTGTGTGTCGCGGTCCGGCTCAACGTAGGCCGACGCCACATAAATGCGGCGGTGGCCCAGGTCAAGCCGAACAACGCTCAGGTTCGATGTGGAGTATTGTGTCATGCCCAGCGCTGCACCGAACTCAGCTTTTACGAGAACGCAAGCCTTGACACGCTCCCCGGTGCAAAATTGAAAAATATTGATACCGGGTTGCGGTCTCAGCTCCTTCCCGGATCCCACGTATGGTTCCGAGATAAGTGCGATTTTATTTCGGCCAGCCATGAAGGAGGAGACAAACTCTTGAAGACAACTCTTGGAACGGTCTATGTTGCACTGCACAAAGGGTAAGGCGTTACTATCCATAGTCGACTCTATTGCTGATCCTCTCCCTCATGGCTCGCAGGCGTGGGCAGGTGTGTGAAGTGGCCGTATGCGCTGGGTCAATCTTGGAGTTGAATTTGGTATTGTGTGCGATGCAATTGACACACTTAGGTGTCGCCTGTTTCGCCTTGTGTGGGCAGCTGTCAGTGCTGTGACCCGCTTCCGCGCAGTATGCGCAGGGTGAGTTGGATGCTGAGCACTTACCTTTTGTGTGCCCGAATTGCAGGCACTTAAAGCACTGCAGAAATGGCGAGAAGTCCTCCGCGTGCACCTTTTGGTACTCGATTGAAACTCTCCCCACCTCGGTGATCTTACGCCATATATGGGGACTTGCTATAAAGACTGCATTGTAGAGATTCGAGTTACGGTTTGATCGCTTAAATCGGAACTTTAGATCGTCCGGGTTGGCGACCATAGAGCCTATCTCGGTGTTTTGATGCTTAATTATGTCAACGAGATCCTCCGCCGGGACCTCGCTGGATATGCCTTTAAGGATAAGCATAGGCCTTAGCTTGCGAGCAGGTTCAGCGCTTACCTGGGGTGTTTTAGCGGTCTGCAGTCGCTTCAGTGCGTCATCCCGCTGGTCCGTGGTGTCAAACTCAACCCGCAGCTTGTTGTGGGACACCGCTTGCACGTTGGCCGGAGCGTAGTGGCATTCTCGGAAGGATATGGAGTTCTTAAACGCTTTTATGGCGTCCTGTTTGGTTTTCGCTGCGACGATGGGCGTGATAATAAGCGCTGGTCGTACCTTGGGTGGTGCGCGAGGCGTCGCCTGCGTCGAGCTAGGTGGTTTGGCAGTGTTGTCTCGAATGCGCGGGGTGGCGGCAGCATTGGCGTAAGATGTTTTCATCTGACGTGCGGTGAAGACGTTGAGTTGCTTGGATATTTCCTCGCGAACGCTTTCCACGGCCGTAAGGTGGTTGGTTAGCTCTTCTTTAACGCATTTGAGGATGTCTTCCTTAAGGTCCTTCACCTCAGTGGCCATATGGTTGTCATGGGTTGGGTCGACATTTGGGGAGAAGGTGGGAGGGCGATCCGCTTTATTGATGACGATACGGTCGATCTTAGAAGCAATTCGGCTGATCTCTTCAGCCGCGTTGATGATGAAGTTTTTGTCGACTTTCTTCACAGATTTGGACCTTCTGATAGATTCAGTGATGGCGCGCGCCAGAGTTGAGAGCACACTCGTCATAGAGTCCGTGTCAGTGACGTCCTCAGCTGTGACCGGCAGGGGAGGGGGTACTTCATCTTGTTTCACCTGCCTCTTTCCTTTTCTAGGAGTAGGAGGTTGTTCGGGTTGGGAACGAGTTGGAGAGGTGGCCGGAGTATGCATCTCATCTTCCTCGTCTGGTTTCTCCATTCTTTGACAATTAGGGGAGTAGGAGGTTTTTAACTGTGGGGAGAGGGGGATTTTGGGGGAAATTTGTGGTTCTGTTGAGGCCTCTTAACACGTTTCGCCAAGCCGGTTCCGTAGAACCCAAACTCGGTACTAATATAATTTAAAATGAGGAAGATAGCGAGGAAATACGATGAAGGGGGGTTTTTAGGGGAAATCGGGGAATCCAATGGGGCCAATCGCTAGGTCTCACCGAGCCGGTTCCAGAGATACCAAGCACGGTGGGTCTAGGACTAATAGCGGCGGAGATAGGTTTCGGGGGGGTGAGGTAAGGAATTAAGGGGGGAGGGGGGGGGGTATTTCGTGGGGGATTGAATGGGCTCGGGTTCACTTTTAACAAAAAGTTGGGAGGGGCGGGTTGGGTAAATTGGGGAAATTGGGGATTTCGTCGGAGCCAATCGCTAGGTCTCACCGAGCCGGTTCCAGAGATACCAATCTCGGTGGGTCTAGGACCAATAGCGGCAGAGATAGGTTTCGGGGGGGTGAGGTAAGGAATTTGAGGGGGGAGGGGGGGGGGATTTCGTGGGGGATTGAATGGGCTCGGGTTTACTTTTAATAAAATAAAATAAAATGTTGGGAGGGGCGGGTTGGGTAAATTGGGGAAATTGGGGATTCCGACGGGGCCAATCGCTAAGTCTCACCGAGCCGGTTCCAAAGATACCAAACTCAGTGGGTCTAGGACCAGTAAAGGCGGAGATAGGTTTGGCGGGGGTGCGGTATTGCTTTAGAGAGGGGAGGGGGAAGGGAGGCTTCGTAGGAAGTCGATTGATCAGGGTTTTAGTTCTGAAGGTGGGAGGGGCTTGGGAGTAGTAAGGAGAGCAAATTTGGAAGAAGTGGGCGGGGCTTAGTACAAGAGGGCGGGATCTATGTCGATTGGGTGGGGCTTACTCACCCAATGAGATTGCCGATAAAAATTGATTGGCCGGGAGCGGCCGCCAATCAGGGTTTAGATAAATATCTATTGGATGGCAAGATTGTCCAATAGCGCGGTCAATAAATATTCACTGGTCCAAGTCATCGACCAATGAGTTGTCCAATAAATATTCACTGGTCGGGGAGACTGCCAATAGGATTACGTAAGCTATGAATGATGTGAATCATGTAAATGAATATTTTAATGAAATGAATCTGGAATGTAAACAGTAAATTATTAAATGGAAAATTTTAAAACTTCGCTCATTCGGTCCCCACTTGCTCGATTTGGATGGGAGAGGTGTCAGGAGAAGCGGGAGATGATCTTCTGTCAGATTATTCTCCGAGACAGACTTCGTACTGGAACCGTTCCAGGATATTCTCCGATGAGTGATTTCCTGAAATGGGGTCCCTGGTTTCTGGATGAATCAGCCCCAAACTTTTCAGGAGCTCGGGTGTGACTCCAGAAACTACCATCCAGGTGTCACCAGCGTTCCAGGGTATATGGATGGTCAGATATTCACTGTTTAAATAAACACGTGGAACTTGCCTTGATTCCTGGTCGTTTGTACCCCCTTCCCGGGGTCGGATTGTGAAGGTTGAGGTGTCTCCTGCAGCGCAAGGACACGGGGCTTCCTATGGTGTCAGGGGCTGGTTCCTGTATTGTATATTGTTGGCAGGCCAGCGATGGAACTTCGGAGCTCGGATTTCTCAGATAAAACCCTGGCTCATTTCACTGTTATGGTACTTACAGGTTCAGGGTTTTTGGCATCAGCAGCCTACTGTCTATACCCAAGATCGTGGGGTCCGAGAATGAATGTATATATTCAATTGGGGGAGATATAGAGGGGAGACTGCTGAGACGAACGAAAATCTGGGTTTTATGTGGATATGGAGGACTTCCAGGGGTCAGATCATCAAACTCTTTGCGGGACGGGATGGACAGTGTCTTCTTCCGTCGGTTGGCACGATCAGACAGACATCGTATCCATATCCGTCCGAGATATCCAGTCGGCGAAAATCGATTTCCTGGTTTCTGGGTTGATCAGGTCCAAACTTTGCAAAGGCCTGGGGGTGACCCCAAAAACTACCATCCAGGTGTAGGCAGGGTTCCAGGGTATGTGGTTGGTGTTTAAATGAAATAAAGTTACTGGAGTGAAATAATGAAGTTTTTGGTCTCACTTGTAATTGCTATATCTCAGCCGAATCAAGCCAGAAAAATCTGGAATTCGGCGAGATGATAGCTGAGGAATAGGCGCACACGGTACAACACTAAAAAGTATAGGTCACAGATCTAAATCCTAACTTAAGACCTAGGGAATGTCACTTTCACTATTTTGGCACTTTTTTCACAAGAAAACTGTCTGTAAATAAGTCATTTTTGGCAGGAAAAATCTGAAACTTTCAGGGGCACTGCGGAAGGACCTTCCGCGACGATCTGCACTTGAAAAAGTGGGGGTCACAGATCGTTCCGTGACGCCGCACGCACTTTTATGTCCCGAAAAATTTCAAAGTTTTGGTTTTTCCTAAATAACTTTTCACAGGAAAGTCCTATCACTTCCGGGTTTTCGCGAATGGTTAGAGCGTCTCAGCGCGCATATTTTGATATATAACACATCACTTTAATCACGATTAATACCACTTTTCACGATTTTTAAAGATTTTCCGGCGCAGGAGCGTCGCGTAAACGATGCTCTCGCGGCCGCGCTTGAGCTGAGACTGAGGTTAGGTTAGGTTAGGTTAGGTTAGGTTTTTTTTTTTTTTTTTTTTTTTTTTTTTTTTTTTTTTTTTTTTTTCTCCGTCCCCTAACTAAAGTCAGAGACTTTGTGTATCCTTATTCTGTATACTTACTCCTATCTAACGAACTCCTTCTTTGGGAGTTTATTGTGTTCCTAACTCCTTCGTAGGGAGATGCTACTTATGGCCTAGCTATTCTTAATTTAGGGGTTTTTATCCATTTATTTATCTTTAACTTTTTACATATTCTTATTCTATCTTATATCTATTAACTCTAAATTACAATTAATACTAAGTTCCTTACGTTTCTAAACTTATATAATCTAAGGTTATATAGTTTAGACTAACTTATTGCTACTTATTCCTATTTATAACGCTTATTGCTACTTTTTTACAGAAACTTATGAATTTAGGCCTTATATTCTTATCTTTAATTATCCTACTTATATTATCTATGTTTATGTCTATTCCTAACTCTTGTTCTATGTTAAACCTATCGACTATATATACAGGGCATTCAGTTATTGCGTGTATTATCGACTCGCTCACCGCAGGGTCACATATGCATGCCGGGCTCTCCTTGCACTTGAATCGGTTCAAGTACTCGGAGAACCCCCCATGCCCAGTGAACACCTGCGTCGTGATCGGGTCGATCGCAATTTTACACACCAGCCTGTGGGCCTCCACAGCGTCGGGGAAGAAGAGCTTTGTGGTAGACGCGGTTTCCCCCGTCACGTAGCGCCCGTTCCATTCCTCAACCGACTCCTTACGGATTTGACTTTTGATGAATGAAACGGGACATCTACCGTAATGGGGCCGCGTCTTCAGCTTCAGTGCAGCATCCTTCGCGAGCTCGTCTGCGCGCTCGTTTCCCTGCAGTCCTGCGTGAGCCTTGATCCAAAATAATTTAATTATTTGGCTGCGTTCGCTTGCCTGTTGTAATTTTTTGTTTATCTCGAACGCTAGGGGATGCAGGGAGACGCCGCTCGCTACGGTTTCTAGCGCTGCCCTCGAGTCGCTCAGGATGCTGCACTGCGCCTTTCCACTTTTTACTGCTTCCTCCACGGCCCTGTGGAGGGCCAGTAGCTCTGCCTGGTAGACGGTGCAGAAGGATTCCAGTTTCAATTTAATTGATTTTTTCTCCGCGGCGTTTTCCCAAATGGAAACCGCCGCTCCGACTTTCCCTTCAATTTTGCTTCCGTCTGTAAACAGACTGAAGCTGGCATCCGTGATCTGGTTCACTTCTGCACCGTCCACCACGCATTGGTAGTGCACCCTTCCTCTTCGCGCTGGATGGTCAAGGCTCCCGAAGGCCTCAGGACGCTCCACCTCCCGGTCTCCAACTGCTCGCAGGGAGTAGCCCCTCTTGACTTCGTACAGGGAAGCATTTTCCCTGGCCCGAATGTCAAGGGGCAGTATCCCTGCGAGCAGTAGGGCCGAGTTTAGGGAGACCGTCCTGTAGGCCTTCGTGAGCTTTTGCGCGAAGCCTCGCTGTACGACGGCGAGCTGCTTTCTAACGCCGAGCTTCTGCGCGGCTGGAGCCCAAACACTCGCGGCATATAAAATTGTCGGCTCTACCACCGCCGTATAAAGTAATTTTATCACCTCAGCCCCACTGAAGTCTCGCCGCCCTGGAAAGCCGGTTGTAGAAGGCGAGCGCCTTCCTACACACCTCGGTTAGGTGCGCCTTAAAGGTGAGCCCACTGTCGATGGTAACCCCTAAAATTTTTATCTGTTTTTCCAGGCCAATGTCGACCCCGCCCATGTGGAGGATTGGGGAATCGTACTTGAGTTTGCGCGTCAACACCATTGCCTTGGTTTTATGGGGAGCGAATTTTAACTTGTTTCTGATTCCCCAGTCCCTCACATAGGCGAGTGCTTCATTGGCCTGGCGTTGGATTTCGGCCATCTTGTCTCCGTCGAACGCGAGCACCACATCATCCGCAAATGCTTGGCAGTAACATCCCCGCCCGTCCAGTCCTGATAGTAGTGGGTCGAGGAGCAGGTTCCAAAACGTCGGGCCTCCAATAGAGCCCTGGACGCATCCCTTGGAGGTCCATCTCTCCGACTCCTCCCCTGCATACCTTACCTTGACTTTCCTGCTCTCGAGGTAGCTATCTATCACCCTTCGGATGTTGACCGGACAGTCTTCCTCCGACAGTCTGACTCTTATGGCCGGCCACCAGGCGCTGTCGAAGGCTCCCTCTATGTCCAATGATATTACCACTACGATCTTTTTGTTCTTTATTTTATTTCTTATGTGTTTCATTAGGACATAGAGGGAGTCCTCGGTACTCCTTTGGGGCATAAAGCCAAACTGCCGGGGGTTCATCCTCGGGTGAAGATGCCACCTCACCCGGCCCACCACCATCTTCTCCAGTATTTTTCCCATCACCGGCAAAAGGCCTATAGGTCTGTAGGACTTGATATGTGTGTAGTCCTCCTTGGCAGGCTTACGGAGGATGATGACCGTAGCCTCCTTCCAGGTGGTCGGGAAGTGGCCAAGTTCTAGGCACTTATTCGCCAGTGATAGGAACAATCCCGGGTGGCTGTCGATCACTTTCTTGCAGATATCTGCTGTCAGCCCGTCTGCTCCCGGGGCCTTCTTTGGGTTGAAGCTGTTTGTAGCCGCGTGTAGTTCATCGATTGTAAATGGTGGGTCATGGATCTCAGCATTGACTACGTCATTTACTCGAGCGGCTGCTTCTCTTACTCTCTGGTGGTCTGAGTTATCTTCCAGCAGATTATCTTCCGGGTAGAATGTCACTGCCAGCAAATCCACCGACTCTTTCGCGCTGAGGATCAGTCCTTTGTTCTTCAATGGCAGGTCTTCATGCCTTTTGGACACTTTACCGATACATCTGTACATACCGTTCCGGATGTTCTCCTTGTTCTGTACCTTACAAAACTCCTTCCAGCTGTCTATTTGTGCCTTCTTGGCTTCTAATTCATATTTTTCTTTTGATTGCAGGTACTCAGCGACGACCTTGGATCTTCGGACCGACGCTGCACATCGGATTCTTCTCTTCCTGGTGGTGACTTCTTTCTTCATCCTGGCGAGCTCCTTGGACCACCATGGTAAGTTCATTTTATTTTTAATTTGTATAGTTGGTATAGTCTCTGCACATGTTTCTGTAATTACTTCTATAAATTTATTTACTATGTTGTCTATTTCTATTTTGTTTCTGATTTTGTTTATTTCTTGTTCATTAATTTGTTTTTCTGTTATAATTTGTCCTAATTTATTGTCAAACGCGTTCCAATTTGCTTTCTTTGTATTGTATTTTCTTGTAGTTTTTGAATTTTGTTTTCCATATTTTATTTTTGTTCCGTTAATTTTAAGTGTTATGCTGTTGTGGTCTGAGCTCGCCATCGTGGTATCCACCTTCCAGTCCTCCACCAGGTTGAGAAGGTCCTCCGTGCACGCCGTCACATCTATAAAGCTTGTCAGGAGCTTATCTCCTCTGACAGTTTCGAAAGTTGGTAAAAGGCCGTCGTTGAGCACCTGCAATCCGTGCTCCTCCAGCATCCCTGCCATCGCTTCTCCCCTGGAGTCAGTGTCCCCGCTGCCCCACCACACGCTTTTGGCGTTGGTGTCGCCCCCTGCGAGGATTCTATGGGGTCCCAGTTTTGCAACTATGTTCCCCAGTTGCTCCAGGTATGGCCCTATGGGTTTGTCGGGTTCAAAGTAGAACGAGATGACCACTATATCTCGGGCTCCGGTTTGGATCTTCACCACCGTGATGTTAGTGGTGGTGAGGGTCGGACATTGGGTCACGGTCAGTTTGTCATTGAATACCGCAATGGCTGACTTGACCGCGGCCCCCTGTCCGTTGTCACCCTGGAAGATCCTCACCCCCCGGTGGTCCCTCATTCTACCTTGACCCCCCACGTAAGGCTCCTGAAGTAGCGCGAAGTCGACCTTTCGTTGCTTGGCCTCCAGAAGAAACTCCAGCGTAGCTAGTTGTTTCCTCTGGAGGTTTGCTTGCGCAACGAATGTCGGCCCCGCACCCGCTGGGGAAACAGTCTGATCTGGGTTCCTGGGATCCACCTTAGCAATATGCTACGGCAGATCTCGCCAGGGTATCCCACTTCCTCCTCACAGGGCACTCTGGGCTAAAAGCATTATGTTCGGCTCCACCCAACTTGGCTTTCGCGCAATTGCAGCACGTCGGGGGTACCCTTGCCAACCAGTCGGCACATTCCGACCTGTGGTGAGCACCCCCGCAGTGACTGCACGCGTCCACCTGTTCCCGGCAGAACCGCTTTCCATGCCCGTAGCCCAGGCACCGGGAGCACTGAATCAGGGGGGACTGATCCTCTACCCTGACCCTTTGCATGTCGATGTGGACCGACCCCGCTCCTGTAAGCCGCCCTCACACTGCCGGCGGTACTTGGACCGCGACGTGGGATGCATGCGGGTTCCTCGCCTTTCTCCTAAATCTGACCTTTAGGCTCGCGCCATCCCCGCACGCATCCCCCAGCAGATCCTTATTTTGAGTGATGAGGGCTCGCGTTATGTCCTCGTCCTTGTTGTAATTGAGGACATCTCTCAGCAGGACCATAGGTTCCTTATTCTTCACGTCCTCTATGTTTAGTCCCTTCCCTACTGTTCTTATTCTTTCTTTAATCTTTCTTATTTCCTCCTTTGACTTGCACCCAATGATTACCTTCCTATCCTTTGCTTTCCGGATCCTGTCAATTTTTGTCCCTTCCTCTCTTGCGTTGAGAGTCGTTCTTAATTTTTCCATAACTTCTTCTCCTGTTATCCCCTCGTCTGATGCCGTTATTGCTGTTGAGTGGATTTCGGCGTCTATTTGTTCCCCTTTTTTGGGGCCCATCAATGCCGCGGCATAACTTTTCCCGTCTTTTATTTCTTCCCTATGTAATTTTATTTCCTCTCTTAGCTTTCCCATCTCTTCTTTACTTTTTTCTAGCATTTTGCTATGTTCGTCTAATTTTTTAACTAATGTTTCCTGTGTCCATTTCTCCTTTTCGGTTTCCGTCTTTTTTGTTTTGGGATCCGGGCTTTGGGTCAAGTCTCTTACTTCCTTTCTCAATTCTTTTTTCCTTTCCGTTTCACTCTCCGTAACTAATTTGAATAGTTTTTCGCTTGCTTCCAACACTTCATTTTTTATCTCTGTTTTAATATTTCTGCTATTGCTTATCTGTAGCTTTATTTTTATTAAGCATGCTTTGGCCTCTGCTACCCTATTCATACACCCGGCATTCCCGGGCGGCGAGGTTGTCAGTATCCCCTTTTTTGTTTGCCCTTTTGTGTCGGTCAGGAGACCCCTGGGTTTTGGTTTCGCAGGCCCGGCTGGGCCTGTTCCGTCTGGTTTTTCCATCTGGGACTCCAGACTCAGCCGCGCCTGCGCAACCTTTGTCCCTGTGGTTTCCATTGGGCTTCGTACTTTTTCCGGGGTTTTACTCTTTTCCCTGGTATCTTTTGCCGGTGTGCGGAATCCGAACATTTTAGTTTAGGGCCAGAGGTGGTGTTAGGGGACTCGTCAATTGTATTATTCCTGCAAGTGTAATGGGCTTGCAGGATTTCAATATATTTTGTCTTAATGAGTTTTACGTCTTAAGAGTCTTAAGTTATAATTCCTACAAGTGTAGAGGGCTTGTAGGAAGTTTTTGAATAATTTTCGTCTGGGTTAGTGAGTGTAAAGGCTCACTAACTGTCAATATATAGATACTAATACCTATTTCTTTTTCAGGTGCGGTATTGAGCAGCTCGTCGTGTCCAGCAAGGTGATTTCCCGAGTGTGAGTCAGGTAAGTACAACTTTATTTATTCTTTTTTGTCGCCCGATACAATATACAGTAAAAAAATTTTTAAAATTATTGTATAATAGTGTCTTAAATTTATTTATCCTATTAGGGGGGGCGTTGACTTAATGTCAATTCTTAAAATTAATCTAAGTAGCTACTTATTGACTATTTAGACTAATTTCCGTCCCTGAAAATTTTTCTTAGTTCGTAAAAAAAATTTTTGAAAATTTTGAAAATTTTTGGCCTCAATTTGAGCGGACTGTTTGAAAGGCCTTCGGACGCTGAGTCCAACAAGCCCAAACTCGGGTATTCTATCGTAAAGGACAGACGAGATACAGAGGTTTCAAATTTTCAATATGGCGGCCGGATTTTGGTTTTTGCCTGTTTCTTGGGCCTCTGTTGCTCGATTTTACCCGAGTTTAGGCTCGTTTGACTCGTCGTGACCTCGCGGATAAGTCAGGGTTGTCAGTACCAAAAAATTTTTAAGAAATTTTTTGGGTCTCTTTTTGGGTCCTATAATAGGGGCCTGGTCTTATTGATATTGGCATCCAAAACCGAAACTCTCCACGACCAACAGTTTCCGAGATATACGGGTCTGAATTTTTCCAAAATGGCGGCCAAGTTGGCAGAAATCTTCCAATTTCTTCTCTATTCGTCGTAGAGAGCCCGTGTTTGGGCTCGAAATTTGTCCCTTTTTGGGTTCTACACTTCTATGCCACCAAAATAATTTAATATTTATTAGGAAAGTAATTATGGGTAAAATTAAAGAAAATTTTGTTTTGCTCAAAAACTACTCGCTATAAAAATTTGGAAAAAACGCTAAAATTACTGTTAAATAGGGGTCTATTTTTGGGAATGTTAAAGAATCTAAAAAGTCAACGATAAGGGTAAGCACGTGTTTTTAAATTTTTAGTTTTTTTTTGGTTATAATTCAAAAATTACACATATGAAAAATCTAAAATTTTGGTAAAGGGTTCTTTGTACCTATACCCTTCTGGCAAAATTACAAAAATGCTATGTTACAGATTTAGATTTCCTTAAATTTACAGTTAAATTTTGAAAATTTTACAAATTTTTGCTAAATCGCTTACTGTGCTAGAGTTCGACTTCTTTTTTCCTGTTTTCAGATTGATCCGTGTTCCTGCTCACGTCAGCCAGCTGATCCAGTCCCCAGAAGTTGCCGCCCGCAGCCAGAAGTCAGACCTCGTGGCCACGTGGTGGTTGTTTTTTTCTTGATAACTCCGCGAGTTCCAATCGGCTCGCGGAAAGAGGGGTGTCGTTAGATGCGGCTCCTTGAGGGCTACACGGCCGCACCAAAAAACTGGTATGTCGTCGATCGTAATCTCGAGCGCCAGGCCGAAAACTACTTTCCTAACCTCAAAATGAGGTTATTTTCGTTGAAAAGTTTTGAATGTCGCACATCCGGGTCTTGTCACTTATTTCACTGTATGGGGCTTCACTTCCCGCACAATTTGACGTATCACACGTTAAAATCGCGGCACTTTTTCTTATTTTAACGATTTTTTCGGTACGGAGCTCCGTAAAAACACTGCTCTTTCGACCGCGGATCGAGTGCGACTAGGTTTTTTTTTTTTTTTTTTTTTTTATTATTGGGCTCTTGGCCCACTCTGTTCCCCTGACATAATCAGGGCCTTTATATAGTTCTTGGGTTTACAATATAGTGCTGAAGATTGTTTTTCACTTTAAATTGAAGTGAATTTGTTTTCCTTTATCTTAGTCTATATATCTATGCTTAGGGTTTATATTTCTTATATTCTTTTCTTATGTATTCTATTTCTTTATGTTTGTTCGCATTTAATTTTTATTTGGGCCTTAATTGCTCTTTTACATAGCTTAAATTTCTTATCTATTTCTTATATCATAATATCTTTTCTAATTCTAGTTGCTTATATCCTCGTTGTCATATTTACTATTCGTACATAATCTTATATTATGTATTTAAGTAAACTATTTCTATCTTTTGCACTTAATAACAATTTATTCGTTCGTATCAGATATTTTATGCTTATGCTCTTTTTTATTTTGATGAATTGATTTGACAATTATTTCTGTTTTGCCTCTACTCTATTATTTCTACGGATAGGTTTGTTTCAGGAAACGCGGATTCAGACATATAGTGGTCTATATTTTAGTTAAAAATGGTGTATATAAAGTATTGTCTTTTACTATGTCTGAATATCCTTTTTGTTCGCTTGCGGGCATTGATCGACGGCTACTGTGCTCTGGACTCGCGCTGCGCATCGGGTTCCTCCTTCGCCATTGGCGGTCTCTGCATTCATCAGACTTCTTCGGTCTACATAGGTAAGTCAATTTTATTTATACAATTTTTTATTTATTTATTTTTATTTATTTATTAATTTTTTTTTTTTTTTTTAATTAATTAATTTATTTATTTTTTTAAATTTTTATTTATTTATTATGTTTATTTATTTATTTATTTTTACGTAAAAAACAATTTCCCTATTATATTTTTGTTGTACTTTTTGTTTTCATGCTTTTTTGACCTTCGACTCGTCCAGCAGATCGGGAGTACCCTCAGCGCAGGCGTAGTTATCTATATATTCACTATATAGTTTCCCATTGGTGTTTATGTTTGGGACTGTTCCGTCGATGAGTGCCCGCAGGCATCGCTCTATACACCTAGTGAGGACTTCTCTCATCTCGTCAATCCCCGCGCTGCCTTGCCTCTTAGTCCCAACGCATACGGTCCCCGTTTGGAATTCGTGGGATCCCAGTTTTCCAACCATCTGGGTCTGATCTGGGACTCTGGGATCGACTTTAGCAGTACGCGACTGTTGATCTCGCCAGAGTTTCCCACTTCTTCCTCACGGGGCACTCCACGCTGAATGCGTTATGGTCGGTTCCGCTTAGTTTCGCCCGGATGCAATTGCAGCACGTTGGCGGTACTTGCGCCACCCAGTCAGGGCAATCTGACCTGTGGTGAGGCCCGCCGCAGTGACTACATGCATCCGTTTGATCCTGGCAGAACCTTTTCCCATGTCCAAAGCCAAGGCAGCGCGAGCACTGCACCAGGGGAGATTGGTCCTCTACTCGGACCCGTTGTATATCTATATGTACAGACGCTGCCTCTATCAATGTCCTCCACACTGTCGTTGGCACCTGCAGGACCACATGGCAGACATGTGGATTCCTAGTCCTCCTGCGGTATTTGACAGTTATCTCGGTCTCACAATCACTCAAGTTTCCAAGCAGGTGTTCATTTTGGGATTTGAGGGCTTTAATAATGTCTTCGTCAGAGTTGATGCTGAGGACATATTTTAGTATGATCAACGGCTGTTTGTTTCTTACGTCTTCCATATTCAGTTCTCCTTCCGCTTTCCTTATCTTTTCCTTTATCTTTCCTAATTCTTCCTTCGTCCTGCATCCGATTATTACTTTTCTATCCTTTGCCTTCCGTATACTGTCTACTTTTAGGCCTTCCTCTTTTGCATTAATTCTTTTTCTTATTTTTTCAAATACCTCTTCACCTGAGTCTGTCTGATCCACCGAAGTCACTACGATTGAGTGCATTGTTGTTGTGGGCTCTCTAAGTTTAATTTTCGGTGGTGCAGCCAGCACATTTGCATAACTTCCTTTATTTAACCACTCTTCCCTATGCTTTTTCATTTCTTCATTTAATTTCATCATTTCTTCTTTGTTTTCATTTAGTAGTTTAGCATGCTCTTCAAGTTTCTTAACAATATCATTTTGCCCTGTCGAATTCGTCCCTGTTTCCCTTTGTTCGTTTGCAGATTTTACTCTCCCTTGTTTCTCACAGTGCATGTCCTTTCCGATTCCTTCTCTGTAAGCTCTGTCTTCTTCCGCATCTCTAACCAGTTTGTATAATCTATCCGCGGCCTCTATAACTTCATTTTTAATCTCTGTCTTGAGATTTCGACTGTTATTTATCTGAAGTCTAAGTTTGATGAGACAGGCTTTTGCTTCGGATGTTCTATTTAAGTATTCCGAGTCCCTTTTGGGGGACTTGTCTAACGAGCTTGCAGTTGTTGTCGTTTTCTTGGCTATAGCTTTATTTTCCGTTGGGTTCAAACGGGGCCTCTGCCTCGCAGACCCGGCGCCGCCAGTTTCTTCAACTCGTTCGAGTTGGGATTCTATGCTGCGCCGCGCCTGCGCGACAGAGGTACCGGTAGCCCCTTTCGGGCTATTGTTATCGGGAGTTTTAATTGTTTTTGTCGGCTTACTGCCAACGTCCTTTGCGGGAGTTCTATATCCGCAGCCGAACATTTTTCTATAGTGGGAGTAGTTTATTGTCAAGGGGATGCGTCAATATAGTCGAAGATGAATTCTTTACAGGTGTAAAAGGCCTGTAAAAGTCAATATGTGTATGTATATTTAAAAGGAAATATTTTCTTATTTCAGATGGTATGAGAGCAGCGCAGCCGCTACACAGTCAGGTAAGTAGAACAACAATTTTATGTGAAAATGTTTTTAAATATACTAATATAATGGAAAATAGGGTAAATTTTTGATGGTCTATTAATTTCAGTGATCTAACTAATGATACAATAAGTGAAGAAAATTTTAAATGCAAAATTAAATTTTTCGAAATTTTCCTATTTCAAAGTTATTCCGAGTCGATATACCTAATGACACCACTGGGTGGGCGAGCGGGGCAAATTTTGCAGTTTTCGTGCGTCCAGACCCCACGTGCGTGGTATCCACGTGTCGGGCTCGATGTGACGCGTGTAATGGTGCAACAATCGGAAACAGCCGGGAGCAAAAAATTTCGAGGGGGGCCAAAAAATTGAAAATTACTGTTATTAATTACAAATAACAACTCAAATGTACACTAGTGCGACTAGGTTAGGTTAGGTTAGGTTAGGTTAGGTTAGGTTAGGTTAGGTTAGGTTAGGTTGGGGTGCGATGTCGGGAACCTCCACGTGGTGCACCCTGGGCAACGTGGGTCATCGTAGTTGCAGTTCTGCAAATACTATGGCCGACGGCGAATATCCGACGGGGAGGGCAGGGGGTTTGGCCGTCGCTGTCTTTTGTAGCGGCCGTCTCCATCTGTCGTTGCAGGCGAGACCCTCCATTTGGGTCGCCCTTCGGTTCTGTCCCGGAGGTTTCGGCGGGTCCGGTGTGCGCTTACCCCGTCGCCGGGCTGGCTGTGGGAGTGTCCCTCCCACGGTCACCGTCGCAAATCGTAATCCGGTTGTGAGGTTTGTGGTCATGTCTCGCACTCCTGCCGGACCGAGGGTCTTGGCTTAACCGCCTGGACCGCGAGGGAGGATGCCTCTATAAAAAGTACCCCGAATCCCAAGTGGCGGCGCACCGCGAGGGGATGCATGGCTGATGGGCAGTTCAGTCTCTAGTGCGACCCCCGCCAGAGTACCGGCCGACCCTCTGGCGGGTTACGCTAGGCTTACCCAGGTACAGGGGGCACTGCCTGGGCGGACCTTCTTTTCCCCCATACTCGTGGGAACAAAATGGAAAAAAAAATTATAAAAACAAATCCATGTTCCGTGGCAGTGGAAAGGCTGCCTGATTCGGACGCTTCACAAGCGTCCAGTCGGGCACCTTCCCTAATGGGACCGCCTGCGATGGGGAACGCGCCTTCCCGCGGCTTCGATTCGGAGTCCGGGATGAGCAGCGACTCATCGCGAGCGAATAAAAGTCGCACAAGGCAGCGAGGGACACGCCCTGCTGGAAAGCGGCAGAGGGCAAGCGATGGTGGCAGTACGGCGGAGACGGACTCCCGTGCTGCCACGAAGAGGCTGAAACGGAGGCCCCCGGCTCCAGCGCGGGGCTCCTGTGCGGAAGACAACGCCGTCGAAAGAGCGAAGGCGGCGTACGAGGCGGCGCTTGAAAGCGAGTGCATCGCAGAGGCCGAGGCGATGGAGGCGGATGAGGCCAAGCTGCGGAAGGCCAAGGAGGCGCATCCAAGGACAAAGCCAGCTCCAAAAGATGCGCCACCGGCCACTCGCAGCGAGGCCCTCACGCGAATGGCGAAGCGGCTCCAACACGTGTCCCGGACGTCCCGAAACTTAAAGGGAACATACGTTCGGGACATCAACGAGAGCGTGTCGGAGCTGTTGGCGTTGGCGCAAGAGCCGGCCCCTGCGGAGCTTGCCAGGGTCGAGGCGGAGAACCGCGAACTCCGCCAGAAAGTGACGGCGCTGGAGGCGGCCCTCACGACCCAGGGCAAAATAATTGCGGACCTAATGGCGAAAGTCGGGTCACAGCAGCGGCCAGCGGCTGAGCCGGCATCCGGCGTTCCGGAGGCGGACGCCTTGAAGCAGCTGCTTGAGGTGCACATGGCGAAAGTCGACGCCAAATTAGAGGCGATCGCCATGCGTCTGCCTCCGGAGCCGATTCTCCGCCCTCCGCTGGCTGCCGACCGGGCTAGGGCCAAAACAGCCCCGAAGCTGCAGCCACCCGTCGCGGGGATACCGGCCGCCTCATGGCCAGCCCTAGGAGCGGGGAAGCGGAAAGCCGCCCCCGCGGCCGCGGGCCGCCCTGCTGCAGCTTCCCGGCCGACCGCGGCCACAACGGCTCCGCCGCCAGTCATGGCACGGGAACCGCGAGGACGAGCCCGAGGCAACCGCAAGCGCGCCCCGCCTCGGTCGCAGACGCCACACCCGCCCCCGCAACCCACCACATTCACAGAGACTCCGTGGACTGTGGTGGCCAAGAGGGGCAAGAAGGGGAAGTCCCGGGTGGCTCCACAGCCAGTCTCGACCCCACGCAGGGCTGCTCCCCAGCTCCGCCTCCCGCGTAAAGCCGCCGTGAGTCTTACGGTGACGCCGGAGGCGTTGAAGCGGGGAGTCACCTACGCGCATATCCTGCGTGAGGTCCAGACAAAGGTGGACCTAGCCAGCCTTGGCATCACAGCCGGGCTGAGGTCGAGGCGAGTGGCCACAGGGGCCTACCTCTTCGAGGTGCCCGGGCCTGAATCCGAGGCGAGGGCCGACTCCCTCGTTACAAAAATGAGGGAGGCTCTACGCGGGTCGGAGGACGACGTACACGTCACCCGGCCCGTCAAGACTGCGGAGCTGCGCGTCTCGGGGTTGGACGCCTCAGCCACCTCTGAGGCAGTCGCAGCGGCCATCGCCCGTCTCGGCGAGTGCTCCCCTGACGACGTAAGGGTCGGGGAAGTCCGCGTCGAGCGCTCGGGCCTGGGCGCGGTGTGGCTCCGCTGCCCAGCCAAGGCAGCGGAGAGTGCCGTGAAGGCAGGGCGTGTCCTGGTGGGGTGGGTGGCAGCGGGAGTGCGCCTCCTTGAGCCCCGCCCGATGCGGTGCTTCCGCTGCCTCCACAGGGGGCACGTAAGGGTGCAATGCACCGCAGATTGTGACCGCAGTGGGCTCTGCTACCGCTGCGGTCAACCGGGCCATAAGGCCCGGGAGTGCTCCGCGGACCCGCACTGCACAATCTGTGCAGCTGCCGGGAAACCCGCGGACCACCGGGTGGGCGGCAAGGCCTGCGCTGCCTCCTCGGTCCCGCACCGTACACGCGGTGTGGGAGCCGAGGTTGCGACGCGGCCGCAACCGTCCCGCCCTGAGGCGATGGAGATCGCCCAAAACTAGATGGATCTTAATTTCCTCCAGGCGAACATCAACCACTGCCAAGGAGCACAGCACATGCTCGAACAGTCCCTGGCGCAGTGGTTGATTCACGTGGCTGTGGTCGCCGAGCCATACTCTGTCCCTGCCCGCGACGACTGGGCAGGGGACCTTGATGGCTCGGTGGCAGTCTTCACCCAGGGCGCCGCCGGCTCTCCGCCCTTCGAAAAAGTAGCGAAGGGTGCGGGATGCGTGGCGGTCCTGGTGGGAGGGGTGTGGATAGTGGGAGTCTATTTCTCTCCCAACAGGTCCCAGGCGGAATTCGAGAGTTTCCTCGCGCGCCTGGGGGCCCTGGTACAGCATGACAGCCAGCCTCGCCCCGTGCTTGTAGCCGGCGACTTCAACGCCAAATCATCGGCTTGGGGTTCGTCGGTGACCGACGCGCGGGGCGTGGCCCTGGAGGAATGGGCGATCTCCATCGGGTTGGTCGTCCTGAATCGGGGGTCGGAGGACACGTGCGTGCGGCACAACGGCGGTTCGGTGGTGGACGTCACGTTCGCCACCCCGGCCCTTGCCCGCCGTGTTCGGGACTGGAGGGTTTTGGTTGAGGAGGAGACGCTGTCCGACCATCTCTACATTCGGTACAGCGTCTCATCCTCCCAGGTCTCCACCCGCCAGTCCGGTGGGGGTCCGACTGCCCGATTCACGGGCGGCCGACGTTGGGCCGCGAAGCGCCTCGATGTGGAGGCCGCGAAGGAAGCTGCCATTGTTCAGGCGTGGCTCCCCGTACCGGACGGGCCGGTGCGGGTCGAGGAAGAGGCGGAATGGTTCGGGGTGGCGATGTCGCGAGTCTGCGACGCGGCCATGCCCCGGGTCACCCGTCTCCCAGCGAAGCGCCAGGTGTACTGGTGGTCGGCCGAGCTCACTGAGCTGCGCGCGGCTTGCCAGGTCGCGCGCCGCCGACTCGCCAGGCACCGTCGTCGTCGGACCCGTAGACCCGGCGACGATGAGCAGGAGCGGCTTCTTCTCAACCTCCACAGAGAGGCGAAGAGAGCGCTGCGGGTGGCCATCGCGCAAGCGAAGGCCGCGGCGAACGAGGAGTTCCGGAGGTCTCTGGACAGAGATCCATGGGGGCGTCCGTACCGTGTGGCGATGCGGAAATTCCGCCCATGGGCGCCCCCTCTGACACAGAGTCTCCGGACCGATCTTGTCGAGGATGTCGTCGCGGCCTTGTTTCCGGCCACCGAGGAGTTCACTCCTCCACCGATGGCGCCACGTCCACCGGCGCCATCGACGTTGGTTTCGGTAAGGGATATCCCGGAGGTTTCGCCGCAAGAGCTAGAGGCGGCAGTGCTTCGGCTGCGGAGCAAGAACTCGGCCCCGGGTCTCGACGGGGTGCCCGGTCGTGTCTGGGTGCTGGCCGTCGAGTCGCTGGGTACGAGGCTCCGCGGCCTTTTCTCCGCGTGCCTTGAGCAGGGCATCTTCCCGTCGCGGTGGAAGACGGGCAAGCTTGTCCTGCTCCGCAAGGAGGGGCGACCCGCAGATTCGCCCTCGGCCTACCGGCCGATCGTGTTGCTCGACGAGGTGTGCAAGCTCTTCGAGCGCGTAGTCCACGCGCGCCTCGTCGAGCATTTGGAGGGTACGGGCCCGGATTTGGCAAACTGCCAGTTCGGGTTCCGGCGGGGCCGGTCGACGGTCCACGCGATTCTGCGGGTGAAGGCACAAGCGGAGCGTGCGGTGTCCCGGGGTAGGGTCGTGGTGGCGGTGTCTCTCGACATCGCCAACGCGTTCAACACCATGCCCTGGGCCTGCATCGAAGAAGCACTGCGGTACCACGAAGTGCCGCCCTACCTCCGGCGTCTGGTGCACTCGTACCTTTCTGACAGGTACGTTGTGTATCCGGGCGCCGACGGGTGGCACCGTAGGGAAGTGTCGTGCGGTGTTCCACAGGGTTCGGTTCTTGGGCCGCTCCTGTGGAACATCGGCTACGACTGGGCGTTGCGTGGTACCAACCTTCGGGGCGTCGCTGTCGTCTGCTATGCAGACGACACGTTGGTGACAGCGACGGCCAGGACGTTCCAGAGGTCCGCCCTGCTCGCCTCGTTCGGTACTGGACTGGTGGTGGGCAGGATTCGGCGACTGGGCCTCACGGTGGCCCTCAACAAGACCGAGGCCGTGTGTTTCCACGGTCCTCGGTGTGGGCCTCCGCCTGGGGCCCACATCACGGTGGAGAGCGTGCGGATTCCCATCGGCTCGAGGATGAAATACCTTGGTCTCATCCTCGACAGTCGATGGGATTTCCGCGCACACTTTGAGGAGTTGTCGCCGAAGCTGGTGAGGGCGGCGGGCGCACTGGGGCGCCTGCTACCCAACACTGATGGTCCTGGCATCCCTTGCCGAAACCTGTATGCTGGAGTCGTGCGGGCCATGGCCCTCTACGGGTGTCCCGTTTGGGCCGAGTCCCTGGGCGATCGTTGCGTCCGCTTGCTGCATCGTCCGCAGCGCATGGTGGCGCAACGAATAATCAGGGGCTACCGCACGGTCTCGCACGAGGCGGCCTGCGTATTGGCGGGAACTCTGCCCTGGGTGCTGGACGCTAAGACCCTCTCGTCGGCTTTCTTCCGGCGAGAGGAGGCGTCCGGGCGTGGGCAGAGGTTGGTCCCCAGAGAGGTCGAGGCCATGTTGGCCTCCCTCCGCAGGACCGCTGTGGAGGAGTGGCGTTCCAGGCTGGAGAACCCTAGTGCTGGTGCGAGGACCGTCGCGGCAGTGCGACCTGTCCTCGAACAGTGGCTGGACAGGCGCCACGGTGCGCCGACATACCGGCTGACGCAGGTGCTCACCGGGCACGGCTGCTTCGGTGCGTACCTGTGTCGTATAGCCGGAGCGGAGGAGTCCGCCGTGTGCCACCATTGTGGCAACTGCCGTGAGGACACGGCCCAGCACACGCTGGAGGAGTGCCCAGCCTGGGACGAGGAGCGCAGCGCTCTCATCGCGGTCGTAGGAAGCGACCTATCGCTGCCGGCCGTGGTCGCCGCCATGGTCGGCAGCCGGAGTTCGTGGCGAGCCATGCTCTCCTTCTGCGAACGTGTCATGTCGCAGAAGGAGAGCGCTGAGCGGGATCGGGAGCAGACCGATCCTGCTCGTCGCCACAGGAGACGTAGGAGGCGCCGGGACAACAACTAACCCGGCGCCGCAGAGGCCACGCGGGGCCGCCGTCCCTACCTTGGCGGCCCCCGAGACGTGACGCTACACGCGTCATTCGCCGCGTCGCTAAAGCGGCGGTGCACAAAGAGGCGGTCCTGGCGCGTCCGTTCATCGGTATCCCGGGGCCGTCTCTCAAGTGCACCGATGGTGGCCGACGCGGGGTTTTTAGTCGGTATTTCGGCGCGTAGCTTATGGTAGGGACCCGACCCAGCGGCCGCCCGTCCACATCCACGGGCGGCACAACATCTCGCTGGGCTCGGAAGGCGCCGATGAGTCCGACACACCCTCGCCCCTTCGGGGGTGGGATGGTCCGTAAATGGATTTTCCCCGCGAGAAAAAAAAAAAAAAAAAAAAAAAAAAAAAAAAGGTTAGGTTAGGTTAGGTTAGGTTAGGTTAGGTTAGGTTAGGTTAGGTTTTTTTTTTGTTGGGGCGTTTAGCCCCTCTCGTTCCCCTAACTTAGGTCAGAGTCATTTCATGCCTATTTCTCTTTTGATACTTACTCCTATCTACTGTCCCTGTCTCCTTCGTTGGGAGATCCTGCTTATGGCCTATCTCCTTCGTAGGGAGGTCCTACTTATGGCCTAATTCCCTATCTATGGGGTTTATTTTATTTTTATTTAATTTTTCTATTTTGTGTACATTTTTCTTATAACTATCTTATTCTAGGTAATAAATTCTATATACATTTAGTTTTGCTTATTGCTAGAGTGATATAATCTTAAAATTATATACTTAGCCTAACTTATTTCTACTTATTCCTATTTATTACACTTAATGCTACTTTTTTACAATATTTTATGAATTTATACCTAGTATTCTTATCTCTAATTAATATTTTAAAATTATTTACATTTATATTTATATCTAGTTCGTTTTCAATATTATATCGATCAAGTAGATGTACAGGGCATTCTACTAGTGCGTGTACGATCGACTCGCCCACGGCTGGGTCACAGATGCATGCCGGACTCTCCTTGCACTTGAATCGATTCAGGTACTCGGAGAACCCGCCATGCCCCGTAAAGACCTGTGTCGTGACCGGGTCGATCGCAACTTTGCGTACCAGTTGATGGGCCTCCACAGCGTCGGGGAAGAAGAGCTTTGTGGTCGACGCGGTTTCCCCCATCATGTAGCGCCCGTTCCATTCGTCAACAGACTCCTTTCGGATTTGTCTTTTGACGAACGAGACGGGACATCTGTCATAATGGGGCCTCGTCTTTAGCCTCAGTGCAGCATCCTTCGCGAGCTCGTCTGCCCGTTCATTTCCCTGCAGCCCCGCGTGTGCCTTTATCCAAAATAATTTAATTATTTTGCCGCGTTCTTTGGCTGTTTGCAAACTGCAGTTAATTTCGAACGCAAGGGGATGCAAGGAAATGCCGCTTGCAACAGTTTCCAGCGCGGCTCTCGAGTCGCTCAGGATGCTGCACTGCGGCCTCCCACTTTTCACCGCTTCTTCCACGGCTCTGTGCAGGGCCAACAGTTCCGCCTGATAAACGGTGCAGAAGTTGTCCAGTTTTAGCTTTACGCATTTCTTTTCGGCGGCGTTCTCCCATATGGAGACCGCCGCTCCAACCCTGCCCTCGATCTTACTCCCGTCCGTATAAATGTTGTAGCCAGTATTAGCTAACTGGTCAACTTCTGCACCGTTCTGCAGGCACTGGTAGCGAACTGCACCTCTCTGCGCTGGGTGTTTAAGTCTCTCGAAGGCCACAGGACGCTCCACCTCCCGATCTCCCACTGCCCGCCGCGAGTATCCCCTCCTGACCTCGTACAGGGAAGCATTTTCCCTGACTCGAATGTCAAGAGGGAGTATCCCGGCGAGCAGTAGGGCCGAGTTTAGTGAGACCGTCCTGTAGGCCTTCGTGAGCTTTTGCGCGAATCCCCGCTGCACTACAGCGAGCTGCTTTCTTACGCCAAGTTTTTGCGATGCTGGGGCCCAAACACTGGAAGCATATAAAATTATTGGCTCCACAACTGCCATATACAATAACTTTATCACTTCTGGTCCCAAGCCCCATTGCAATTTTGCCGCCCGAGAAAGCTGGTTGTAGAAGGCTATTGCCTTTCTACAAACTTCGGTGACATGCGGCTTGAAGCTCAGCCCGCTATCCACTATCACCCCCAGGATTTTAATTTCTTTCTCCAGGCCAATGTCCACTCCTCCCATGTGAAGGATTGGGGAATCGTACTTCAGCTTCCGCGTCAGCACCATCGCTTTGGTTTTATGGGGTGCGAATTTCAGCTTGTTTCTTATTCCCCAGTCCCTCACATAGGCAAGAGTTTCGTTGGCCTGGCGTTGGATTTTGGCCATTTCATTTCCTTCAAATGCGAGCACTACATCGTCGGCGAACGCCTGACAGTAACTGCCCCTTCTATCGAGATCCGACAGTAGTGGGTCGAGGAGCAGGTTCCAGAAAGTTGGACCTCCAATGGAGCCTTGAACGCATCCTTTGGAGGTCCACCTTTCGCACTCCTCGCCCGCATAGCGAAGCTTTACCTTCCTGCTCTCGAGGTAGCTATCTATCACCCTCCGGATGTTGATCGGGCATCCCTCCTCCGACAGTCTGACTCTAATCGCTGGCCACCAGGCGCTATCGAAGGCTCCCTCTATGTCCAATGATACGATCACAACAATTTTCTTTTCTGTTATTTTTTCGCGTATGTATTTCATTAGGACATAGAGGGAGTCCTCGGTGCTTCTCTGGGGCATAAAGCCAAACTGTCGGGGGTTCATCCTCGGGTGAAGATGCCACCTCACTCGACCCACCACCATCTTTTCCAGAATTTTACCCATCACTGGCAAAAGTCCTATTGGTCTGTAGGACTTCACATTAGTGTAGTCCTCCTTGGCCGGCTTCCTCAGGATGACCACCGTCGCCTCCTTCCAAATCCTAGGGAAGTGGCCAAGTTCCAGACATTTGTTTGCCAGTGATAGGTATAACTCCGGATCTCTGTCGATAGCTCTTTTGCAGATCTCGGCCGTTAAGCCGTCTGCTCCAGGGGCTTTCTTGGGGTTGAAGCTGTATGCAGCCGCATATAGTTCTTCGATTGTAAATGGTGGGTCATGGGTCTCAGCATTGACTACGTCATTTACTCGTGCGGCTGTTTCTCTTATACTCTGGTGGTCTGAGTTGTCTTCCGCTTCATCGTCCCTCGGATAGAACGTCACTGCCAGGAGCTCAGCCGATTCTTTCGCACTAAGGGTCTGTCCAGCTAGAGTCAATGGCAGGTCTTCCTGTCTCTTCTTAACTTTCCCTATACATCTGTAGACCCCTTCCCATATATTTTCATTATTTTGCGTCTTACAGAATTCTTTCCAGCTATTTATCTGAGCTTTCTTCGCTTCTGTTTCATAATTTTCTTTTGCTTTCAGGTACTCATCGACGACCTTCGATCTTCGTACGGGTGCTGCGCAGCGGATTCTCCGTTTCCTGGTGGTGACTTCCTGCTTCATCTTGGCTAGCTCCTTCGTCCACCAAGGTAAGTTTAGTTTGTTTTTCGTTTTTATTTTAGGTATAGATTTTCCACATGTTTCAATTATTATTTCTATGTAATTTTCTATTGTTTTGTCCAATTCATTTTTGTCGTTTATATTTTTTATATTATTTATGTTTATTCCTTTTTCAGTTATTAATTGTTCCAATTTTTCATTAAAATAATCCCAATTTGCTTTTTTTGTATTATATTTTCTTGTGGTTTTTAATTTTTCTTTCGTATTGTTTATTTTAGTTTTGTTTATTTTAAAGACTATAGAGTTGTGGTCGGAGTTCGCCATTGAGCTATCTACCTTCCAGTCCTCCACCAGGTTCAGGATGTCCGCGGTGCACACCGTTACGTCTATGTGGCTGGCGAGCAGCCTACCTCCCCTCACCGTCTCGAAGGTTGGCCGGAAGCCGTCGTTGAGCACCTGAAGTCCTTGCTCTTCTAGCAGACCTGCCATACACTCCCCTCTGACGTCGGTGTCCGCGCTGCCCCACCAGACGCTCTTAGCGTTGGTGTCGCCCCCCATGAGGATTCTGCGGGATCCCAGTTTTCCAACTATATCCCCCAGTTGCTCCAGGTATGGCTCTATGGGTTTATCGGGTTCAAAGTAGAACGAGATGACCACTATTTCACGGGCTCCGGTTAGGATCTTCACCACCGTGATGTTTGTTGTGGTTAGGGTCGGGCATTGGGTCACGGTCAAGTCGTCATTGAATACTACAATGGCTGACTTGACCACGGCCCCCTGTCCGTTGTCTCCCTGGAAGATCCTAACTCCCCGGTGGTCTCTCATTCTACCTTGTCCCCCCACATACGGCTCCTGGAGTAGCGCAAAGTCAACCTTCCGCTGCTCGGCCTCCAGAAGAAACTCCAGCGTAGCTAGTTGTTTCCTCTGGAGGTTGGCTTGCGCCACGGATGTTGACCCCGCGCCTGCTGAGGGAGTAGTCTGATCTGGGTTCCTGGGATCCACCTTAGCAATACGCTACTGCGGATCTAGCCAGGATTTCCCACTTCCTCCTCACGGGACACTCCGGGCTAACTGCATTGTGCTCGGTTCCGCCCAACTTGGTTTTTGCGCAATTGCAGCACGTCGGGGGCACTCTCGCCATCCAGTCGGCACACTCCGACCTATGGTGAGCTCCCCCGCAGTGGCTGCACGCATCTACCAATTCCCGGCAGAACCTTTTGCCATGCCCATAGCCCAAGCAGCGCGAGCACTGTATCAGAGGGGATTGGTCTTCGACTCTCACCCTCTGTACGTCGATGTGGACTGCTCCGGCCTCCGTGAGCCTCTTCCACACCGACGGTGGCACTTGTACTGCCACGTGGGATGCATGAGGGTTTCTTGCTCTCCTCCTGAATTTGACCCTTAGGCTTTTTTCATCGCCGCATAAATCCCCCAACAGGTCTTTATTTTGGCTGATGAGTGCCCGCACTATGTCCTCGTCTTTGTTATAAGCAAGGACATCTTTTAAAAGGACCATTGGATCTTTATTCTTGACCTCTTCCACATTAAGGCCCCTTCCTACTGCCCTTAGTCTGTCCTTTATCCTTCCTATTTCTTCTTTGGATTTACATCCAACTATCACTTTTCTGTCCTTGGCCTTTCTCATCCTATCTATTTTCATTCCCTCTTCTCTGGCATTTAGGGTGGTCCGTATTTTTTCAAATACCTCCTCCCCGGATGCCTTCTCGTCCTCTGCGGTTACCACGATGGAGTGCATTTCCTTTTCTGCCTGTGCCCCCTTTTTGGGCTCCATCACCGCTGCAGCATAGCTTTTCCCGTCCTTCATTTCCTCTCTATGCAATTTTATTTCGTCTTTTAGTTTTTGCATCTCTTCTTTATTCCTTTCCAACATTTCGCTATGCTCCTCTATTTTTTTAATCAGTTGCTCCTGTCCTGTCCAGTCCTTTCCCTCCATTCCTACTTTTCTGGCATGATCAGGGCTCTCTGTCGTGTCTCTTTTTTCTTTCCTTTGTTCTTTCTTTCTCTCCCCTTCACCCTCAATAACCAGTCTATAAAGCCTTTCTGTTGCCTCTAACACGTCTGTTTTTATTTCAGTTTTTAAATTGCGACTGTTATTTATTTGCAACTTAATCTTCATTAGGCATGACTTTGCCTCTGTTGTCCTACTCATGCTTGCAGGCTTTTCGGGTGAAGAGACAGACGGTGTTGGTTTCTTCCCTATCCCCTTTATTTCCAATGGAATACCCCTGGGCTTTGGCCTCGCAGACCCGGCGGAACCCACCCCTTCTGGTTTCTCCATCTGGGATTCCAGGCTCCGCCGCGCCTGCGCGACCTTCGTCCCAGTGTTTTCCATTGGGCTCTGGCTCTTCTCTGGGGATTTACTTTTCTCTCTTTGATCCTTGGCAGGTGTGCGGAAGCCGAACATGATGCTTGGGACCAGAAGCGGTAAGTAATTTAGGGGAACGCGTCAATTTGTTTAAAATCCTGCAGGTGTAGAGGGCCTGCTGGAGGTCAATATATGTGTGTATGTTTGCTAGTGAGTGTAGAGGCTCACTGCGGTCAGGGTAATACGATTTTTAAAAGTTCTTAAAATTTTAGCAGCTCGCTGTAGCCCAGCGTATCGTCTCAGGTGCAGTAAGTAAATATGTATACAGATTTAGGATAATTTGTTTATCCCAATCTGTGTCAGTAATTTTCTTAGTCTAGACTTACACTAATCTATTTTTATTTACAGGTTTGCGGATGGGGCCCAGCACTGTCAACAGTGGTATTCTCCCTTCCAGGGGAGGCGATTTGTGGCCTCAAAAATATTTTTGGGCGGGGGGGGGGGGGGGTAGTGGGGGGGGGGGAATTTAGGGATTCTGTTGGGGCAGGATTGTAGACCTCACCGAGCCGGTTCTAGTGAACCCAAAGTCGGTGGGTCTACGACTGATAGGTTCGGAGATAGGAATAGGGGGGGTGAGGTAAAATTTTTGGTAGGGATAAGTGGGGGGGGGGGAAGGTTTCGTGGAGAGGCGATTGGTGGCCTCAGAAATGTTTTTGGGTGTGGGGGGATGTGGGGGGGGAATTTAGGGATTCTGTCGGGGCAGGATTGTAGCCCTCACCGAGCCGGTTCTAATGAACCCAAGGTCGGTGGGTCTACGACTGATAGGTTCGGAGATAGGAATAGGGGGGGTGAGGTAAAAGTTTTGTGGTAGGGATAGGGGGGGGGGGGGGGAAGGTTTCGTGGGGAGGCGATTTGTGGCCTCAAAAATATTTTTGGGTGTGGGGGGATGTGGGGGGGGAATTTAGGGATTCTGTTGGGGCAGGATTGTAGCCCTCACCGAGCCGGTTCTAATGAACCCAAGGTTGGTGGGTCTACGACTGATAGGTTCGGAGATAGGAATAGGGGGGGTGAGGTAAAAATTTTGTGGTGGGGATAAGGGGGGGGGGGAAGGTTTCGTGGGGAGGCGATTGGTGGCCTCAAAAATATTTTTGGGTGTGGGGGGATGTGGGGGGGGAATTTAGGGATTCTGTTGGAGCAGGATTGTAGCCCTCACCGAGCCGGTTCTAATGAACCCAAGGTCGGTGGGTCTACGACTGATAGGTTCGGAGATAGGAATAGGGGGGGTGAGGTAAAAATTTTGTGGTGGGGATAAGGGGGGGGGGAGGTTTCGTGGGGAGGCGATTGGTGGCCTCAAAGATATTTTTGGGTGTGGGGGGTTGTGGGGGGGGAATTTAGGGATTCTGTTGGGGCAGAATTGTAGCCCTCACCGAGCCGGTTCTAATGAACCCAAGGTTGGTGGGTCTACGTCTGATAGGTTCGGAGATAGGAATAGGGGGGGTGAGGTGAAAAATTTGTGGTGGGGATAAGGGGGGGGGGGGAAGGTTTCGTGGGGAGGCGATAGGGCACTATTTTGGTTTGATGGTGGGGGAGGGCGGGGGGTGGTCTAAGGAACACTTTATAAAAAGTGGGCGGAGCCTAAATTTTTGTATGGAACTTTGGAAGTGGGGGTGGGGCCAGCAATCAATCTGTAATTAAATACAACTGGGCTGTCTCCAGTCCGCGAGTCAATAATTATTAATTGGTCCCAAAAAAACTTTGGGATCCTAAACATATACACCAGTCACAATTTTAATAAATATTCATTGGTTAACAGAACCTCCAATGTATAAGTCAATAAATATGTAAAGATTAATTTTTAACCTTTACCATTTACGTGCACCTTTGGTAGACCTTTGGTAATTCCCGTGAGGGTCAGTGATAGAATCGATATTTAAGGTCAATAAATATTAAATTTTAACTTAACATCTACAATTTCCTACCTTGCTTCGGTTTTTAATTTATATCTACTTGGTTACTCAATATTTTTTAACAAGGTTTTTTGTTTTAAATTCCAGAATTCTTGGGCTACTTGCTAGTATTTTTAGTTTTGGTTCTAGTTTACAATTCAAATTTTTATTTAATAATTAACTTCCAGTTTTTAAAATTATAAAGATCTTAACCTTAGGTGAAGTTTCGGCGTTGGTTAGGTGGTGTTCCCGTGGTCGTATCCTGGTGATCTTGGTGTCGTTGGCTGCCTGAGGTCGTCTTCTTCCAGATTCTTTGTTCAGACAGACTTCGTAACCATACCCCTCCAGGTTATTCCCGCGGGAAGGAATTTCCAAAATCAGCTTTTTAGTCTTTAGTCCGATTTCGCTTAATTATTTTTGGATGTCTTAAGGGTGTTTAAAAAATTATATTCGCACTCTTCCCTAAATGATAGGGGTTGTATTGTTCAATTTATACACTTATAAAGGTTTTTTAATTTTTTCGTCTCGGTTCTCACTTAGTTTTTTATTTATAGTTTCCTGGTTTTTTAAGATTTTTTGTTTTTTATTTTTGTGACTTAATAAGGGATAACTGGGCTATTTAAGGGTATTTTAATAAGTATATGTCGTCGATCTATTTAATTAATAATTTAAGTTCAAAGTTATGAATAGGGTTTTTTAAATTTGTTTTTGTTGTATTGTTTTTATTTTTAACACAATTTCAAAAAATCTTTCAGGGTCCACTTTCACTCTACGCCGACTATATTTAATGGCACAGAATTTTCCAAAAATCTTAAATTTGGCGTTTTTCGACCACGTGCTTCAAATTTGTTTTTTAAGTTTTTTCCAAAACTGCACATGGGAAAAATCCAATTTTTTCGTCACTTATAGAGGTCACTTACGCGCACATTTTGACACTTAAAAAAGTGGGTGTCACAGATCTCGTTTCGGCAGCGTTTACGATTTAGTGTTCACCACGTGTTTTTTGGAGGTTATGTTTTTGTTTTATTTTAATAACTCCTCTATTTTTAGAGATTTCGCCGCGGTTTTTTCACGAATCGACACTGTTCACTTTGGCGCACAATTACACAAATTTTTAACGAAAAATATGCACTTTAACCACAATTTTAGCATTTTTAGAGGCGGAGCGCTCAATTTCGCTGCGTTCGCGACCGTGTACGCGTTGCGACTGGTTAGGTTAGGTTAGGTTAGGTTAGGTTAGGTTAGGTTAGGTTAGGTTAGGTTAGGTTAGGTTAGGTTAGGTTAGGTTAGGTTAGGTTAGGTTAGGTTAGGTTAGGTTAGGTTAGGTTAGGTTAGGTTAGGTTAGGTTTTTTTTTTTTTTTTTTTTTATTTTTATGCCCGGACCTATGTCCGGACCGCGTTTTCTCCTCCAACATAATCGGAGACCTTAGGTGGATAAATAGTTTCGCAACACTTTGTTATTTAAAATAATAATCTTTTCATTTGTGGCTTCTTTTTATTGAAGACCTGGTTTATTATTGGTTTCATATTGTTTAACCTTATTTGCTTCATATACCTATTCATTCACAATTCGATATCCTGATTATTTTAAACAAATTCTTTCTTATAAATGGATCACATATTAGCATTCACTGTGACAATTCATTTTCTGGTACACTATCTCTTAATTATTAACTGACTTATCTCAATGTAATTTATTTATTTATCTTTATTTTTTTTTTTTTGCTTTTATGGATCTTTTTTTTTTTTTAATGCATGTTTTTTTTCCTTTGTTTTTATTATTCATAATACTTTTTTTTTTTTTTTCTTTGCCTTTTTTTTTTTTTGTTTTTTATTTTTTCCTCATTTATTATCTTACAGCTACTTACTTTCTACATTACATAGTGTATGTGCATGTATCGTACATACATGGTATACCCTATTTTGCTTATACACTTACATATATTGCTTAACAGTTTCTAATACATTTCTCAATACAATACTCAACATTACTATTTTTTGCTTTTTTTTTTTTTTAATTATTTTATTTTTTTGCTCAGCGTTACATACTAATTATACTATACAATATTTTTATTATGCTTTTTATATATTTATATCAAAATATAAATCAAGCATACCTTCTATTACCCAATATATATTAATTTATACCTAAAACGTATCAAGCCGCTGACATTGACCAACTTGTATTTTAATTGACTTCCTTTAAAATGAAAGTTCGTCCAATTCTTTTGATTTGCAAATTTTGTAAGTATTGTAGTTTTTTGAAAGGCCTTTTTATTTAATATTTTTATATCGAAATGTTTGTTACTTGGTTGCCTAAAATTTTTATGTGTTTGTTTTAATATGTGCCCTGTTATAAATTGTTGGTGGACGTACGATGTGCTCGGTTCGTTGACGTTTTTATCCTGTGGGACGCCAGCAGCGACCTCAGCAATAGGCTACAGCCGTCCTCGCTAGCGCTTCCCACTTTTTTCGAACAGGACATTGATCGCTGTAGACGCTGTGGGCGGTATCATCTAACTTTGCCTTTACACAATTTTTGCACGTCGGTACTTGGGCCGCCAGGAATTGCTCACACTCTGCCTTTCGATGGGGGCCTCCGCAATAAAAGCAGAGGTCCACGGCCTCTGTGCATATTTTGCGCCCGTGTCCATATGCGAGACATTTAGTGCACTGCACTAAAGGTGACTGGTCCTCCACACGGACGCGTTGAAGGTCGATATATACTCTGCCGACTGACAGTAGTCTCTGGTATAGCGCGGGCGTCACTCTGAGCACCAAGTGGCACTCATGTTGATTTCGAGCCTTGCGTCTATACATGACTTCAGCTTGGCTTATGTCAGTCGCCAGGTCCCCCAATAAGTTGTCATTTTGCGTATGTAAGGCGGACTTAATCTCCTCATTGGTGTTGTAGGACAATACATTTTTAAATATTACCAACGGTCTTTTATTTTTCGCCTCCTCAAAGACGATACTTGCGTCCTTTTTTAGTTGAACCTCTACCTTATCCAGCTCCATTCTGGTGGAGCAGCTGAGGATGACCTTCCCATCCCGTATTTTCCTCAGCTTCTCCACCCGAATTCCGCTTTTCTTGGCGTCCAGCGCTCCTTTTATGTGTTCGACCACTTCACCTGAAGTGTCCTTGCCGTCAGTGGAGGAGATGATGAGGGAGTGTGTAGGCTTATGCTCCCATGGTGTTTTTGGTTGCCTTACTGCATCTGCGTATGGGGGAGAAACTCTAGACACGAGATCCCGTATCTGGAGACCCTCCACTGCAGTTTTTAATTCCCGTAAGTCTCCCACTATCTCTCTGTCCTCATGCGCAGACGTGATGCTAGTTTTTAGGGTCTCCACTTTTCCTTTGACCTCCTGTACTATCGATTCTGTCTGCGCGTCTAATTTGTCAATAAAAGCATCGAACGAGCCATCAACAAAGTTTTCCATGTGTATTGTACTTTTATTCACCACCTGTGTTACTCGCTTACAGGTTTCCTCCGTTTGGCTTTCCTTTGTCATAGTAGTTGTTGTGTTAATTATTTCAATACCCTCTTCTATTCTTTCTATCAAATTACTCTCCAATTTCTTAAACCTCTGTTCGATGTTTTCTCCAATACTTTGCAATAATGCCTTATTCGTAGTATTTTCCCCACTTCCTGTCTGTTCAAAGTGTTTCTCCATATCACCAACTAACGAAGTCAACCTGTCAATCATGTCAAAATTTAGCACTTTTAGATCTCCTTTTAAATTCTTGGCTTCATTTAGGGCTGCTTTGGCCTTCTTACTGTACTGCATAGCTTCTTGGAGCCAAGACGAGCATTTTTGATCCCCACTTAAACTTCTCCTGCTTGCAGGGTACTTTGACGATGGTTTCGAAGCGGGGTTACTCATGGTAATATAACGAAGGGGAGATACGCGAAGTCAAAAAATCAAAAGATATATAGTTGGAAAAAGTAAAGTTTAAATAAATCAATACTAACGTTAAAATTGTAAAATAAGTGTAAAGTGTATACCTAGCCTAAATTATCCTAAATTTTATTGCAATAATGCAAGTCAGAGCCAATCAATGTAAGTCAGTCAATGTAAATGGTTTCAAGGGAGAAATTCCCTTTTTGTAAGACAAAGAAGAATAAATTATAAAGAAGTCCGTATGTCGACCAGTCCGAGGTGATATACCAAATGACGCTACTGGGTGGGCGGGCGGGGCAAATTTTGCAGTTTTAATGCGTCCAGACCCAGCATGCGTGGTATCCACGTGTTGGGCTCGACGGGACGCGTACACTGATGCAAAAATCGGGAACGACCGGGAGCGAAAATTTTCGAGGGGGGCCCAAAAACAGAAATTCTGTATGAAATTAATTGAAATTTAGTAAATTACTAACAAAGCAACGATAGGAACGTCGCGCCCTCTGTGTGCCACCGAGCGGTAGTACACAGGTTGTACAAAACTCTAATATTAAAGACCAAATTTGTAAAAATTTTAAGAAACCAAAGTGTGGGTATGCTATTTTCGAAAATTATGTTATTTTAAACCAAACTAATCTGAACTACTCTGAAACAAAAGAAAACACCGCGCCCTCTATGCGCTCGCACCAGAAACCACACCACAATAAGAAAAAAATGCAAATTTAAAAACTTGATATTAACATCAATTTCTCATAACAACGCGCCAGCTTAGGTGGATTTCCTTACAATGTATTCGATTATGAAATCGATATCGATCGATTACGACCGATTTTGCAGTTTTAATGCGTCCAGACCCAGCATGCGTGGTATCCACGTGTTGGGCTCGACGGGACGCGTACACTGATGCAAAAATCGGGAACGACCGGGAGCGAAAATTTTCGAGGGGGGCCCAAAAACAGAAATTCTGTATGAAATTAATTGAAATTTAGTAAATTACTAACAAAGCAACGATAGGAACGTCGCGCCCTCTGTGTGCCACCGAGCGGTAGTACACAGGTTGTACAAAACTCTAATATTAAAGACCAAATTTGTAAAAATTTTAAGAAACCAAAGTGTGGGTATGCTATTTTCGAAAATTATGTTATTTTAAACCAAACTAATCTGAACTACTCTGAAACAAAAGAAAACACCGCGCCCTCTATGCGCTCGCACCAGAAACCACACCACAATAAGAAAAAAATGCAAATTTAAAAACTTGATATTAACATCAATTTCTCATAACAACGCGCCAGCTTAGGTGGATTTCCTTACAATGTATTCGATTATGAAATCGATATCGATCGATTACGACCGATTTTGCAGTTTTAATGCGTCCAGACCCAGCATGCGTGGTATCCACGTGTTGGGCTCGACGGGACGCGTACACTGATGCAAAAATCGGGAACGACCGGGAGCGAAAATTTTCGAGGGGGGCCCAAAAACAGAAATTCTGTATGAAATTAATTGAAATTTAGTAAATTACTAACAAAGCAACGATAGGAACGTCGCGCCCTCTGTGTGCCACCGAGCGGTAGTACACAGGTTGTACAAAACTCTAATATTAAAGACCAAATTTGTAAAAATTTTAAGAAACCAAAGTGTGGGTATGCTATTTTCGAAAATTATGTTATTTTAAACCAAACTAATCTGAACTACTCTGAAACAAAAGAAAACACCGCGCCCTCTATGCGCTCGCACCAGAAACCACACCACAATAAGAAAAAAATGCAAATTTAAAAACTTGATATTAACATCCGGTTAGGTTAGGTTAGGTTAGGTTAGGTTAGGTTAGGTTAGGTTAGGTTAGGTTAGGTTAGGTTAGGTTAGGTTAGGTTAGGTTAGGTTAGGTTAGGTTAGGTTAGGTTAGGTTAGGTTAGGTTAGGTTAGGTTAGGTTAGGTTAGGTTAGGTTAGGTTAGGTTAGGTTAGGTTAGGTTAGGTTAGGTTAGGTTAGGTTAGGTTAGGTTAGGTTAGGTTAGGTTAGGTTAGGTTAGGTTAGGTTAGGTTAGGTTAGGTTAGGTTAGGTTAGGTTAGGTTAGGTTAGGTTAGGTTAGGTTAGGTTAGGTTAGGTTAGGTTAGGTTAG